>OMKP01035743.1:0-13006 GCA_900302375.1 Bathygadus melanobranchus | reverse complement strand
CAGCCATGGGTGAGACCAGGGGGGCTGTGGGATCAGCCATGTGTGTTAAAGATAAGCTAAGGAAATAGGGGAGGAAGAGATGGGGGATAACTTCAGGAGATGGCCTGGAGGCCATAAAGTGTAACTGGTTAAGAAAGTTAGAGAGTTGTGGGGGAGCATCCCCTTGACTGTTATTTTTTGAATGTGAAGATGCATGGGATGTGATTGGTCAAGAGTTGGGGGATGGCCCTAGAGGATATTGGGGATAAAAAGTGTGGTTTGGGGGATGACAGCAGCTCTTTGGCAAACAAGCTCAGACTCTTATGTTGCTTGTTTCAAGTGATAATAAAAGTCTTGTATTCACATCACTTCTTACTCTCAATTTCTCTCAGTTTATGTAAAGTTAGTTAGGTGTTGTTTTTTCCACAACAAGAGCACTATATGGCCCCGTGACTCTCGGGGTTTCACAAGCCCACAATCTATGATCCATTGTCCTGCATGCCGTTTTGATGACCATTTACTAATTCCCCTGAGTGTTTCAGTTCATTAAACCCCGTGACCCGAAACTCAGAGGCAGGTTCCACACAATGCTTTTGTCGTCATCGCAATTAGGAATTTTATAATACGTTACTCAGCAGGCAGCGAAAGACTTCCCCCTCAGCTGTTTTCTACAGCGAATCATTTCAGAGTATAATCCCGAGAGCAAACGGGAAGACATCGCTCGCTCAAGTGACCTCATTGGAGCGGTTGCATGGCGACGTCTGATATAAACTCCCGTAGGAAATCTCCCGTGCAGTTGTACACAGGGGGAATTTGGAAGGAAAAACATATCGCGGGCAGGTGACCTTACATCGTCCTCAACCTGCTGCATCGCCGACTTTGTCGTACGTCGTTGTCGTCGTTGTTGTTGTTGTTGTTTTGTGTCGCCCTGGAAACTCGGCGTGTCATTTACAGTGCGTGTGATCTGGGTCACCTGATGGTGTAGCGGTGAGCCGTCCCCACCGGCGTCACTCTGTTATGAGAACCCTCAAGGAACAGGATGTTTTGTGCACACGTGCTGCTACCTAGGGGTTTGGGTTTTTTTTTTTGTTGTTTTGGTTTGGTTATCTGGGTTTTTGTCATCTTTTTTTTTTAGCTGCGCATGACGCTCACGTGAAATTGGTTTCTTCCGTGTCTTTGTGTGAACCGCAGTGCCTGAAGGCCGTGTACGAAACCCCCGATTGACACATTGTCCTCTTAAGCTCATCGCTCAGCATTTGTACTGACTTTACAACATCAGGGGGAATTTACATTGAAATGAACGGCAAACTCCCGTAGATGCATTAGAAAGATAAGGGGATAACCTTACCTGTCCCGTGTCTCTTGTCTCTCCCAGCCACGGACTGCACCACTTCTTCTCGTGTCGGGGCATCGCGTTGGCCGTGGAGGCCTTCTGGAGCCGGGGCCACAGGGAGATCACCGTGTTTGTCCCCCAGTGGCGCCAGAAAAGAGACAAACTTACCATAGGTGTGTGTGTGTGTGTGTGCGTGTGAGCGTGTGAGCGTGTGACGAGGCATCACACGTGTATGCTAAACGTGGCCTGTCCTTTTTTTTCTTTTGTAGAGCAACACTTTCTGAACCAGCTGGAGAACCTGAGGCTGCTCTCCTTCACCCCGTCCAGGGAGGTGTGTGGCCAGAGGATAGCCTCCCATGATGACAGGTGCGCCCCCTGCCCCCCCCACACACACACACACACACACACACACAGATGTTACACTCCCTCCAGATGTTGGGGTCAGGGGCCACTATGAACAAATAACACGGGTGGATGGGCCCGGGGTCAGGAGGGATTTAATTTGGTTCCGAGCGTTTGACCAGAGCGTTGAACTTGCAGGCTGAGCCCCCGGTTGATATAGATACTGCGTTTTGTCTTCATACACAAATGTGACCCCTCCAAAGGTCACAGAGTAAAAGTTCAGACCCCATTCCTCGTTTTAAATTCCACTTCAAACATTTTCACACGAAGCGAAGCGCGAATGATTATCCTGCTCAGCTGGGAAGAAGGGACACGTAGCTAAGTGATCTCAACGGATTCCACCGACAGGTTCCTGCTCCACTTGGCCGAGAAAACAGACGGGGTCATCGTAACCAACGACAACCTGAGGGACTTTGTCAACACGTCGAGCGCCTGGCGCCGCATCATCCAGGAGAGGTTCGTGACGCACCCTCTAGCCCTCTCGGCGACGAAAGGTCGTGACTTTTAGGGAGCGCTGTTAAGCGAACACACTGACCTAGATCTTTTCTCATTGCGTGTCACTGCACGTCAGTGGCACGCTGTTTCATGAGTTGTCACGCTGACGTGGCGAGAGTGCCAGCACTTTGTGTGAAAGGTTGCTTGTTTGTTTGCACGCAGTACATCTTCAGTACACTCTCGGAAGGCGAGGTTACGACGAGGTGGTGGCGCCCTCTAGGGGTGTTTCAGCATATACCAGATAAACAAATGCATGCGTATCAGCCCACGGTGCCATCGTAGGCTAGCTGCTTCACCCATTCTCCACGCCCACACGAACATGTTGCACAGTGCTTATGAAGAGAAGGTCACTCAATTCTCTCAAAAAGTGATATTTTTTTTTTGGTTCAGTCTGCACATTTTGCCTTCAATTTAATTCTGGCTGCTGGTTATGTCTAGTGGTTGGATCTATTGTTTAACATAATTTAGTTAACGTCTAGATCGCGGTTTCATAATTGACACAATTGGCACAATGCAGGGGTTCGACAAGTGAGGGGAATCTGCTAGTTCAGTGTTACACTGAACACACCCTGGAAAAACATGACAGGAAATGTACTTTCTGGACCAGGAATTGTCCATTGCTGACTGGCAACCTAGTAGGGCAAATAGGCTTTTGAGCAGTATCAAATAAACTTAAATCGATTGTTTTCATTGTCCCAGGTTGCTTCAGTTTACCTTTGTGGAGGACCACTTCATGATACCTGATGACCCCCTGGGGAAGCATGGTCCGCACCTGGAGCTGTTCCTGCGCAAGTAAGTTCTAGAATGTCAGAATCACTCCGGTGACTGTGCTTCCAAGAAGAGTTGCCCTGACGTAACTGTGTTGTGGTGAAAGGCTAACTAGCCATACTTCATTCCCCATCTGTTCGTTAGGCAGACCACCTTCACTCCTCCACCCAGGAGACACGCAGACTTCCGGCACCCAGCCCAACAACAGCAGCAGCCAGGCTACGCCCACGCCCCGCAGACCTCCTCCGCATCGCCATGGCCCCAGCCGGCCCCCAGCAGACCCCAGCCCCACTGGCCTAACTGTGGACCCCCGGAGTGGCACCCCCCGCGCTGCTCCCCTTCGCCTTCCCCCTCCCTGTCGCCGTCCCCGACCATGTCTCCGCCTCCGCAGCGCTCGCAGGGGGAGACGCTGGAGCTGAAGGCGAAGCTGTACGACATCTTCCCCGAGCAGAAGCAGCGCATCGACCGGATCCTCAGCGACAACCCCTACATGAGGGACTTGAACGCCCTGTCCGGCCTGCTGCTGGGATAGATGGAAACACACACAGCTCTGTTGGCGTATATCCACAACACACGCATACGTTTATGGCCAGATACATCCAAATGTGTTGCCCATCTGTCAGAGGGTCTGTTCAGGAGAGAGAGAGAGAGACAGATTTTTTTTTTCTATTTAAATTCAAGAGTTTGAACACCAAACGAGCTGCTATTGACAAAGTTATCTGTTGGGACTTGCTGCACCCCCCCCACCCCCTAACCTTTCCCTCTTCAGATCTTATTTGATGAAGCTCAACAGTACTTGCATCGACCAAACAAAATCATAAGCCCTCAGCACAAATTGCACCTTTCTGAAGACCAGGGCTGTGTTCTTGCAACAGTGGGTTTTCTTTGACTCGTGGGACCAGAAGTGATCATTGGTTTTGGGTCGAAGACCGCTCAGTGGTCCTGGACAAAGCTGGCATCCACGACATGAGGCTGATTGCTTTATGATCCCACTTCACGACACCCCATGAGACTCTATGGACAGTTGCCATGCATCTCACAAGTAATATGAGTGGATTATTTTCTACAAGTGGTAGGGCATGTCCCTTTTAAATAATATAGTTGAACCTACCTACCCTCTTCATTTGTTAAAGAATTTCAGTTAAAAGTCAGCGTCTGCCTCCAGCGGTGGTGGACTGGTGGTGTCAAAATTGAAATGCAGGGGATGCTTATCTTGAATGATTCATTGTGAGATTTATAGTTTGATTGACCCTCACAGAGCGAGTTTAGCCTTTTGGTTTTTGTCAGTTGCAGATTGACACTTGGCGCAGTTCAGTTTGGTTTCCACCAAACCAAGCTCCTTTCAACGTTGTTGCTCCAGATCCATATTTCTATACAATCCAAAGCCTTTCTTGGCTATTTTTAAACAGTTTGGATTGCCGAAAATGATTTGATTGCCGACATTTCAGTTCAAAATGGAAATGGTTTGAGCATATGCGAATTAAGCTAACCTTTGGCCCATCAGATTTGGCCGTCCTCATTACCTGGAAATCGTTATTGTTGTCTTTTTGTTTGTGCATCTACAAAGAAAAAAATCGAAGAAATATTTGTTTTCCTCATAGCAACATTGTCCTGAGTCGGTCCCTGTTTGGAGTAAAACCCAGTGCATGGCATATCCAGTTACCTGTCTTTAAGTCTCCATTGTCATCCATAAGGTGACTCACCACAAGGATTCATATTCATTTTCACTCGTTTATATATTTGTTGAGTGGAATAAGAGGGTGAAATTCACCAGTTGGTTTATTGAATCTACTCCTCAAACACAAATCAACTTTGTTAGAGTACAAATTGGCAAAGTATTTCCATAAAGCATTTTTTTTAATTTTTTTTTATAAACTCTAATACAAGTAGAGAATGTTTTCAGCACTGCCCCTCCTGGAGCTATTCTTAATATGCACTGAATTTGGTTAATCTACGAAAAGGGCATCAGGACGTTGATGTGTTTATTTGATATGCTCTGTATAACTACATTTTCCATGTACACGTTGTTGTTGTTTTATAATCTTAATTTGTTATGGCCAAACTGCACAAATGTTTTCTGTATATGGAAAGTTTGTTGAAATACAGCATATTGTGACAATACTGTTTTCCTCCATGTCTCCAAACATGCAAGTTTTGGCTAGGTCTAGATATCTCCAATCGGTAGATAGTTAGATTTTTTTGGCCAGGTCTCCAGTACATGCTAACACATGTCCATCCACTAGGGAGCGATGTGCACCAAGGTATCAACATTTAACTTTCTCGTCCAACAGACGTCTGGACGCTCTGAGCCATCATCCTCTACTAGCATTATAGCAGTCTGCTTTAACTTATTGAGCAGGATGTCTGATAGCGTCAGCAGAAATGGCCCGTTGTACCACACCAGAGTAATCGCTCACTGTTTTGTGGTCTAAATTCAGCATAAGCTAGCAATGTGGGTGTTGGAGAATATTGACCCACAAGGTGTTGTAAATTCTTCATGCGGAGTAATACTGCATGAGTGTGAGTCTACTCACATTGGTTTATACTGTATATCAAGCAGTATTCGGTGAATGTCCTTTTCGCAGCGTTTTCGGTGTGTTAAGTTAAGTTGGATTGCTGTTCTCGGGATGCCCTCTTAGTTCAGCCGCACCGGCTCATGTGTTATTTGCCCGTCTGGGTTTTGGTTTCACCACTTGTAAACCTAATATGGTTTAATGAGCCGGGGTGCGCGTTTGAAAGGCTTCATTTCTAATATGGGCGCCAAGATTGAAAGTTTTATGAGGCACTGATATCTTTATTTTTTTTTATCTTTCTTTTTTTATTATTTTTCAGGAAATGGACCACAAATGGAGACCGTTGATGCAAGAAGCGTCCTACTGCTTTTCTTTTTAAGACCTATCGTGTGCTGTAGTTACATCCTCACGTCTAAATGGCCAGACACCAGCATCATTAAGCACTAGACTAGACAAGACTGCTCATACAGCCTCTAGTGGACTAGCCGTTCAGAAGACATTCACGGGGTTCAGTGATTTTCTTTTTGGAGTCTTGCGTTCATACAGAGGCTAGCAGGTAAACCTGGTCATATTGAGTGACGGTGATGTTTGTCTTCTCAATGAACACATGCGGAAGGGGTTACTTGAGAGTGCGTTGTCTTTGAGAGTTTAATAGACTGTCATTCAAAGACAGCAGCCTATTGACAGAGATGTACATAGACCACTAGTCTTGTTACTGTTAATAAAGGCCATATGTTTGTCATAATCAATACCGTAGTGTTTTAGTTCATCCACAACTCCACTCATGTCACCGTCTTTTATTACAACCATTTACAAGCGTTGTACTTTTTTAAATTCCAACTCGTAATATTGATGCCACATTTTGAGGTTGTGGTTATTTTTAGATACACAAGTAAAGTGTGTGTCAACAAAATCGCGTGTGCTGTTTTCCGCTGTGAGTGAGCTCCTTCGCGCCGCACGCCGATGAAATTGAGGAAACATCACGACGGCGTGACCAGCCGAGAGAAAACTAATTATGTTCTGCTCACGATGCTCATGATCGTCCCACTGCTGATGAAAGATGTGCGTCCTCTGCAGGGATGTCGCCGGTAAGGCTCAGTTAAGAAAAGGTTACACAGCAACCATCCTCCTTTGAAACACTCATCATCCAACTGCGTGTTGGTAGTCCTACATTGAATTGATCAACAACTGTTAAAAGTAGAAAAGTGCATTGATCATGATGGTTTATTGTTAGCATTACTAAATATTCCTAAGTGTAGAGTGATGTGTTTCAGTTTATGATGCTTGGCAATGTTTATACTTTGTACCTTTTTGCCATTTTTATGCCTGGTATGTCTACCTTTTTATAAAATAATGTATTTCCATTTCCATGTGCTAAAACGTTCCTCTGTCCAGGGACAAGAGCCACCTCTGAATCCCATCTTACTGGAAACAAACATGCCTCTTTCTGGATGTGACTGTGTCCAAAAGGAACCACACACACAAATCAACACCATCTTTACAAGAGGGGAAATAACACAATTAGCTAAGCTGGTTGCATGCTGCTTGTCTTAGCTTTCCACGTGCCTTGTTACCGGAATCCAGATATGGACCAACCACCCTGTCTGTACGAGAGCAGATATAACTGTAGTATGACTTCACAATAATCCTGCTGTTCTAGGCTATTTCAGTTTCACTCAGGGTTTTCTGTAGCTAGCAAGGCATTCGCGCACGTTAAAGTATGAAAGGTGAGTGGATGTCTTCAGCAAAGGCAAAGCCAGAGAACTTTTTTTGTTCAGTTTATTCTCAAATGTAGAGATATGGTGTTTGGATTAGATTTGTAATCATCAATCAATCAATCAACGTGGCAACGTGGCTTTTGACAACTGTCCAATAAACTGGTTTGTAGAACATCTACAAGTGTCGGAGGAGGACACTTGTAGATGTTCTACAAACCAGTTTATTGGACAGTTGTCAAAATGTTACAGCCAGTGCACGCATGTTAAATGTGCACATGTCTGAGCTCTCCCTCAAGTGTGTGGTGATGGCTGGTTTGTCCTGTGTGCCTTGATTACACCAATGTCCCACAGGTGTGCAGCCTCACCCAGCCCCAGAGTCTAATAAGCCTGACTTGGGCCAGGTGAGGCTGCTTAAACACACACAGCAGTGCCATTGTTAAAATAATTTAGGCCTAACTGAAATAAAATATGATGAATCCTCCAGATTCCTTCTTTCTCCTAAATAGTTGACAAAAAATGTTCCAACAAGACAATGCACAAAGCAACAATTAGCTCCAGACCAGCAGCACCACCAGCAGCAGCAGCGCCCCAGGATCCAGGGAACACGCCCTACTGGGCATGCAGGGCGTCTCAGACTCGTGGCCACATCCAACATTACTAAACCGGTGTGGGCTTGGGGAGCCTTGGTCAGGGATTATACAGTGGGCCGCATGGGGAGCTTGTGAAGGGGTTAAGACAAGCAGGCGCTGCTGCTGCTGCTGCTGCTGCCTGCTGCAGTGAGCCAATGCACGGAAAGAAACAACCCACACTGGGCGTCTTATTTCATATTACAGCATAGGCAATGTTTCCTAAATGGCTGGTCAACTCAAACAATATATTTTATTTGTATTGTTTCTGGATGCAATTCTGCGGGCAAACTGCTGAAACCGTCCAGTGCTGGAAACTCTTTTTTTTGCTACATTCTTCTGTGCAAATGAGAACGTACCCATGTACCACGCAATTCTTGATTTTCAGAATAAGCTAGCGAGTGAGAGAGTTCATATGTACGTACCCCCGTGTGTGTGTGTGTGTGTGTGTGTCCATATGTACATGATTATATGTGTCTCTCTCACACGCTCTCTTTCCCCAAACCAGCATGCGAGGGGCACAGCAGACGGGGTGCAGGGAAACATAATTACATCTATTGTTTCTATAAGCGATCCTCAATGCAGATGCAAACTTGCCTACAGAGAAACCACATGTTTGCATGGTTTCATGTCATGAGTCTTGTTACGCACGCACGCGCGCGCACACACACACACACACACACACACATTCCTTTCCCTTCCTTATGAAATCCGTTTTTCCACTGCCCTGTCTAACTCTGTCCTACTCTTTAGCCCTCACACTTCTCTCTGTTCTCTGTTTGCCACAGCATTACCATGGAGTCCACATATTCCCTGTCCCGCTCTCCTTCTCTCCTTCTCCACTTGATTCCCCTCTCCCACCCTATGTTTGTTATGTCCCAGCAGAAATGTCCACATTCGACTGGCATTCCAGAACAGCTTAGCATTCCCGTGGGTTTGGAGGTCCCCTCCCCCACAAGACCTGCATCCTCTCCTCTCCCCTCACCCCCAAACCTCTCCCCTGGCTAAATCCCTGCTCTCTGCCTTCGTGTTTCCTGTTTCCTTGACGTTGCCCTTCCTCGAGCCGAATCTCTCTCTCTTTCCTTCTTTTTTTGCTGCTTGTTGCTTGCATTTTGGTTCATATTGTGTGTGTGTTTCATTGGTGGACAATAAAAGCTCTTGTAGCCCTGACAGGTTTGGTCACTTGCATTTGGAGGTAGGCTATAGAAATGCATTGTAATGCACTAGTGCACGTCATTTTACTTTCCCTCTTTCTGCATTAAGATCTGATGCAGAGCATCTGTCTGTCATAAACGGAGAAGTCGCTATACACCTGACACACGGTAAACTATCTGTGTCTGACAGTGAGAAAGATGCATGGTTACGGTCAAATAGTGAATAAATAGTCAAATAAAAAGTCCATGAGGTCACACAAGAGAAAATTTGAGGTTATGTGTATCAAATTGTGTCAAATTATGTCTCTTTCCACCCTGTTTCTTAGAAAGAAGAAACAGGGTGGAAAGAGACACAATTCACACTCTGTTTAAATGCTTTTCTCACATGGCCATTCACTGTAATAGTTACTCTAATCTACAGGTTGGTTTGTTTGTCTTTCTGTCTTTCATTCTTTATATGGGCATCTGGTCCTAGCCTAGCAGGACAATGCTCTTACATAACCAGTCCTTTACTCTAATCCCTAGGTGTAGCTCAGTGTGTCTCTCTCTCTCTATCTCTCTCTCTCTCTCTCTCTCTCTCTCTCACACGTGTTAGCAGTATTTATATATATATCCACTAAGACAAACATGGATTGCCTATTAAAAGGTAATCATTTCCTGCAAATGTTGTGCGTATATACCATGGATGTTAACATAGGCCTGCTGGTAGGCTTACTACTCAAAACAAAATGACTTGTGCTCAGGTTACAAATTCAGCATTATAAAAATGTTATGCTATTTTTTATTTATGTTTTACCAATAAATGTAATAGAGCAGAGCCGATAAGATGTGACGGCAGCTGCTATCTGGAAAGAGCATGTCCCGCGACAAACTTCAACAACTGTGCGAGCACGACGGGCTGCTCTCATTTGGAGTAGCATATCTGCAGACACGAGCGAGCCACAAGTGGGCGGAGACCTGAAAGTGGGAGGGGCTACGTTAATGTGAAAATGTGTTATGCGATGCTGCGATATTAATACACACATTTTATGTAATGTAAATAACAAATAAGGCCGTTTGTCGCAGATTTACGTGCGACTTGGAGTCCAGCGCGTCCCAACGTTAGCTCTTAACTCAACAAAATATTAACGTTACAATATTGGACAGAGTTGTCTCCACCCGCCACCTCCTTCCCAGACTCACGCGTGTTGCCAGGTTGAGGACACTGAAGGAAGACCAGCACACGACGACTTCGTCTCTCATGACATATCATGGTCATTTAGTATATGTAGTCATGATTTTGTCCAGTAAATGTGTTTAAATATAGCACATTTAAGTATCTATGCCAGACACATCTGTGTCTGGCATAGATACTATTGTATGAAATTATGCAGTAATTGAAAATGAATATTATGCCAGCATACTGCAGCATATAGATTGTAGAAATGTTCTTCCCTTTTCCAGAACTCCCAATAATCTTCAATGGTGGATAAGGGTTAAATGTTGTCTGTCATTTAAATGTTACTCAGGTGTGTTTCCTTTTTTGTCTAAGCAGGAGCCCAGCATAATAAGAGACCTCCACATGCCTGTGGCAAAGTCACAGAGCCGACGTTTGCAGGGATGGATGAGGAGGAGCAGCAGGTGGCATGGACCTTTGTTTAGACTTCTGTGTTCATGTTCAGAATCTCCAAATCAAATGCATTCAAGGGAGGCAGCACAGCAACTGCTACACACAGCTGGCCCAAGGCCCCATGCTCCAAGAGAGAGTGGGGATAATGAGTAGAGTAGGTTTGGCGTTAGGGGTATGTGTAGTGTGTGTGGCTGATTTAAGCAGCCTCACCTGGCCCGCGTCAGGCTGATTAGACTGAGGCTCTGTGAGATTGCATGGTGCGTTGACCAATCAAAGCACACAGGATAAAACCAGCCATCACTACACACACATTCAGGAGAAGTGCGGACATGTCACACATTTACCACCTGCTAATCCGAACTACTCCAACTCTGCAATAAACCGTTTTAAACAACATCCACCTGTGTCCTGGTCGTCGTTGGAGCCCCAGAAAAGGCCATGCCATGTGGTAGGGTTTACTGCCACACACACATTTCACATGCCATAAGTAAAAGGTTTCAGAGGCAAACAAATTATTTATACAAAGGTGTATGAAATTATAAATAATAGTGCTGAAATGGTGTTCAAATCTTAAAAGATGTAATCACTAGTTGATGAGTTCATACATTACAGATGTAAAATAGAGAGGGATGGACTGATGGGTAGATAATAGACTGAAGACCCGCACATTACACTAAATCATACTTGACCTTGAGTGGCCACTGATGATGATGTTGAGAGAGGATGATGTTGAGAGAGGTTAATGGATCGCAAGGTGATCAACCAAGCAAAACAACCTTTTTTTGGCAGCCCATTTTATTGCAGGGTTATCACGCTTCAAACGTGATATGCTCTCACGGTTCATAGGTAATTAGCTCAGTTAAAGTGTGTAAGTTGTAGATTTGACGACCGCTGACGATTTAATTGGATTAAATCAGTAAAAAGAAAAGTGCATACCAATAATATTAGAAAATACCAATAATAGCACAAAAAAATTAAGATAAAATTGAGATAAATGAAGACTTCAAAAGTGATACATATGCACATATGGATAGAGCTAAAGAGAGAAAGAAAACGGAGAAAAAGATTTAGAGCTGAACAGTAGTGGCACAGACAAACTAAAGAAAGGAAGAACACAAAGAATGTTGCAAGAGTATTACAATTGTAAATGCACATGTATCCTACGATAAAGGGTACTTCAGAGAAGCGCCTCATTAACTTTTACTCTTTTGACATGATTATTTTTTTTTGCTTCTACCAAAGCCCCTCCCACTTGCAAGAACGATATTAGTCCCTCCCACTTGCGTGGCTCCGGTCTGGTTTGAGCTCCAAGTGCAGCGCGAATGTGGATACATTGAGCTAACGAATGAAAAACGATAAACGGAATCATTTGGCCAATAACTCAGAAAGACATCTACTCATTTCGCCACGGTACATCCTGGGACACTTCGCCTGAGGTAAGTATCGCGGCTCTCTGCGAGCGAAACGCGATTTTCGGCACAGTCTGTGTTCGGAAAACAACAGCCCTGCTTTAGCAAATGGCAGCTAAGCACATAGCTGATGTTAGCTCGGCTCATTAGCGCTGCATCAACGTTAGCTTCGCCTAGTAACCAACCAACCAGCTAGCTAGCGACAGCGCTAGGTGCTGAGCGTCTTCTGGTGCTGGCCGTGTGAGATACACACGTCTGCGTTGCACGGGCACTGTCGAAGCACATCGATCGTCATGAAAACAAACAATTGATGCTATGCAATATCGAGATCGTGTACGTTTGCGTTGCCTTGATTGCTGGGGTGCACTCGCAAAGCTAACCACCCAGTGTACGGCTTACTGCTTTACGGCAGGACAAGGCCTTGTTTGTCTGCAACGTAAGCTAAGCTATGCCGTTATGTGTTCTGACAGACATGGCATTTTTCTTGGTCAGCGTTCATGTAGTACACCAGAAGCATGTCGTTGTTTTGATGGTATTTTAGATGTACGTGATTGGTTGACGATGACGTACAGGGGCGTTGATGACAACTAGTGTTTCATTAGAAGTGTGTTGGTGGTTACTGACGATAACAGAGCTGCATAGCTTCCATACGTGTATGACCTGTCTCGGAGGTAAGTAGACTTGACTGACAGCTTTTGTATTTCCCCCCAACCCCCCTGGTGTGTTACCTGTATTTCACGTAAACATTATCTAACGTTGACCGCTCACTGGACGTTTTAAAATGTGACGCCCTCAACAGTACATGTAGCATATTTATTGATGCAAGAAAGACAGCGGTAGCCTACATAGGTAAGACTCCCTCGGACATTTTATAAACGTATTCATACGTGTGAAGGTAGCCTATAGATGCGCTTCCCAGATGCATGGTGAATATAAAGGCAGTCTGATATTGCTGTCAGAATAATAAAGAGCATGTGCATAAGCACAACAATGCACCCCC
>OMKP01035731.1:0-10124 GCA_900302375.1 Bathygadus melanobranchus | reverse complement strand
GACTGGTGAGGTCCACAACAGGTGAAGCTGAGCTCCAGGAAAACAGAATACACGGAAAACAGAAGAGTGCCTTCTTGATGATTATATCGCATGGCTGGTGGGCACCAAGGCGCTTAACCTCCAATTTCTCACCCAGAGTAAGGGTGTCAAAAGTGTGCTTCGTTCATATTTATTTTCTTTTTTTCTCAAGTTAGCTAGCTATAATACAGTACTAGTATCCCCTCTCTTATTGACTGACTGACGTTACGTTACGTTACACTAGCGCCAGACATAAATATAGCCAATCAACTCTGAAATATGATCTTACGTTTTAGTGGGGCTACGGACTGTTGGCCCCACTTGTCATCAAAATCGTGTGATCTACATTGAATACAGCAGCTCTCTGAGCATGCGCATTTGCATTTTCCAATGGTACACACACATTGCGCTGTGAGCGAGGGGCTCGCCCCACTCACCGTCTAACGTTACTGTGGACACGAATCTGGAGAACGCAGTTTAAAGCAGCAAGGCAGGGACCAATGAACATGATAAAAAGGGAAAAAAATAGGAAGATGTTGTATATTTAATAAATTAAAGCAGAGATGATAATATTTGAGAATGAATAATAATATCATTTGTTTGCACAATTCTGTCAGCTGACAGCAGGTGGGGCTGTGCCCCACTTGCCCCTAATGACCAGTCGCCACTGTCTGTATGCATACAGTACATGTGTGTATTTGTATGTATATGTATTCTTTTATTGTATTTCCTTTCATTCTGTCTATTTATGTCACCGGGTATATAAAAAATACTAAATAACAACAATAATTGCAAGGACATGGAAATAAACTGGACATTTTGTGGTTTGTACTGATTTATGAAGAATTGCAATAAAACAAAGTGGTTTGTGAGGTCATTTTGAGTGCGTCGCAAAGTCTGGCATTGAGAGCAATTGTCCTCTCAAAGGATGCCTGTGTGTTTCTTTGTACCTTCTCGCGGCGTGTAGCGGCTATACACTTGTAGATACATGGGACGTCAGCAGCTCACCAGTGCAAGGCCAATGGCATGTTAGTTTAACCAGTGTTGTCCCCGCTGGGGAAACAAGTGTGCCGCTCCACAATTGTGCCACAGAGGGAAGCAGAGGGGAATTTAAGGCCAATGCCGGTTGCCATGGTAACAACCCCCAAAAATAGGGAAAGAGAAGGAGAAGGAAAAGAGGGATTGAAACAGGAAGAGGAGGCACGCTACTTAAATTAAATGACACGTCTTTGTCCTGTTAAGCATGGTAATTGTTGCTGAAATAGGACTGTATGAAATAGGACTGTGTGAAATAGCTTCTGCCACACGCCACCTAAAGGAAAACCCCTATATTGGACCAACAAGCCATCAAACAAACATGCATGAAGATCAAATAAGCAAACACGGATTAAAAGATATTCCGACTGAATTTAAAACATTTGCATGATTATTTGTGAAGATGTATGTACATTTATTGGCTTTTCCCAACACTGGTAGCAATCTTCCACTCTACCTAACACGGGAACGTGCAAAACGGAGGGGTAGGGCAAAGGGGGGGTATTGGGATTGGTGCTTAGTCCATGTAGGTGCGGGTTACACAGAATGGGTCTTCACTGGAAACAACCAATCGACCGAATCATGTAAAAAAAATTATATACATCCACAGCTCTTTTAGAATGGTGCAGAATAAAAGTATCACTTTTCCTAAAATCCTTTTTAAAATGTTACGGGTCCAAAATGATTGTTTCGTTTATCTCTGTGTAAGAGGGGGAGTGCGACGTCTAGTGGCTGAATGTTGTCAATGTTATCAAATGTCCCTTTAAAGTGTTCAAAGGGGGTGTCTCTTAGAATTCTGAACGTCATAAAATTCTGGTATTTATCACATTGCATGCAGGGAACAGTCTCAGGTTTGAGTCAAATGTTTTGTGCTGAAAGTGAGCAAAGGCCAGGATCAGATTAACATTAATCAAACATATTTCTCCCATATTACTCCCATTTCACCCAGCTTTCTGGGGAGAGGGTGATGTAAAGCCACAGATAACCTTGAGGGGGCGCTGATGGAAAAACGTTGATAACCCCTGATCTAGCTCTAGCGACTTGTTACTGAGTGTATGACATCATGTAGTCCAGCCAGTAAGGTGTCGCCACACGCACACACACACACACACACACGCACGCACGCACGCACACACACACACACACACACACACACACCTACGTGTGGACACAGGGTGAACATGAAAGTACTTCTGTTTTTATGTTGTTTTAATGTAACATCCAATCTTGACAGGGAGCCGCCCCCCACCCCCACTTCTCTCTCACGTCCTTACACACACACACACACACACATCGTTTGTCAATGTTAACTAATTCACGAGTAATGTCCACTAATGAGTCTTAATGGGCTGTTGATTGGCTTCGGGTACCGGTACCGGTTCCCCACTGAGCTGACTGCAAGGGTTGAGCATCTTCAAGCTCCGCCCCCTTTATTAGATCGACAGGACACCTGAGTGATACGTGTTGCGTTATAAAGCCAGATGAGAGACTTCGACAGCGCACATTGCACGGGAAAACCCCCCGAGGAGATGCAGAAAGAACACCAGGAAGCTAAAGGTGGAGATCTGCGCTGCTCAAAAACCTGAATCCGCCGTTCCAGTCTATACGCGACACTTCACAAGATTCGACGTTGATTTTTCCTATTATACCGATACGCCGCGCGTACTCTTTTGAAGACAATGATAAGATAACGAATTAAGAGGTGTGAGTCATGACTTAGCCTATGTGCTCAACAGGTAAGTGGCCACTTTCTGCAAATATTATTATAGCCTATTTTTTATTTAACCACTGTTTCAGCCATCATAGTAAATTATTTACTCAAAAACTAACCATTAATTTAAGAGCATCAGGCTATAGTTGCATTCAACAACAGGCTAGGCATTCCTCAATTGTCACATTGTAGGCTACATTTCCTAAGAAATAACCATAACAGCTTTATCTCATCATACATGTTCTAATGACCCAGATCAGCTAAACAGAAGGATATGCAAATAAGTATTTTTCAGCTAACAAGTCGATTAACTATGTACACATGTTGTTATTTACAGACACAATGCAATGTCATTTAGGCCTACACTGGCAGTACAACTTCAGTAATCCAATAGCCTACTAAAATCATTATTGTTACAAAACCAATGCATAAATGGTATGGTACCAATGCCTGTGAATTGGCTACATTCATGTGAGTAAGAAAGACAAGACAAATTTATTTTGAGGGTTTGACTTGGTGATATTAACTGTGTTGGAAAGACTACAGGTTTTAGGATGTACGAATATTCTTCCATGAAATATCACGTTGTGCACTTCAGACCCAGTCACTGTGAGGTCCATGCAGAGTTGCATTCAGCTGTCATTACCCAAGAATTAAAAAAATGCATGCATATGTTGTCTTGTGTCTTGTGCGATCAAATAAATCATATGGGTGGATTCTGTAGAATAAACCTGTGTGACAAAGCTTTGGACAACACGTTAAGACACACAGATAAACATCTGTACCTGTACCTCGACACGCATAACCCTGGAATAGGCAAAACATAAAACTGCCCTGCAGGCCAGGTTGAGTTGGTGATAGAGAGGCTTTTACCATCTTTATCCCCTGATTTAATATCACTGGTGGCAACCCAACCGTAAACACAGTCAAGGAAGTGGCCAGGAAATGAAAATCAGACTGTATATTCTATCTGAAACACATCTTGGTCACACACAAACACATTAATTATGTTGGTTAGGGGTCTCCTAAAACGTGATCCCGGTACACATTGGTGGAGGTAAAGGGCAATCATAACCTGATGTGCATTGATCCAAGGTGTTGAATTTGATTTTGGCCTGTAATGGACAAGGAAAGGTACAGTGTGTATAGTTGAGGGACAACATATTAGATTTTCCCTGCCGCAAGTCAGTAACCTGGAATTATGACACAATAAAATGGGTTTCAGGATCTGCAGACAAGAAAATAAAAGCCAGGTAACAATTTTATCACAGCATTTTCAGATTTCATGGTGACACGAAAATGTGTTATTCTTGTTGGTCGTGGTTTTGTTAGCTAACTACGGCGGTAGTTTAGTTTTTATAGAGCTCTCGATTGGGTATCAAATGTTCTATTAAGGTCGTGGTTTGATAGTCTGTCCCTAAAACAAAGAAAAGACTAAGCTTCCCATATGTATAATGTGTCTTGTTGCACTGAGACAGTTTGGTTCTGTGCACATTTCTTTCATAGAGAACCCTATACTGAAGAGATCCAAAAGCCATTTGGTAGAAGTAAAAACGGTTTGGTAAGTAGCCCTGATGAAAGACAAGATGTTGAGTTTTAAAATGAAATTACACGGTGTTGGCTGAAGCACTGCCTTGAGGCTGTGATTACTGCCACTACAGGGTATTGAATTAAAGTCCTAGTTATAGAGGTTTCTCTCTTCTATACACTGTGGGAAATGTATTTAGCTTGACTCCACGTCTGTGTAGCTTCAGGAATACTGTAGCCGCCCCCCACCCATCCTACCATGCACATCCTACCTGCCTTGGCATAGACGAGACTCAAGTTGTTATTTTAAAATGACCCGCCTATTTCTGTTTATCTTCAACTGTAAAACGTTTTTTCCCCCCGAGATGCTGAAAGATCTTTCCGACAAATACACGCCTGCATGTGCAATACAATAACTCTATAGAGAACGTCACTTAATATATATTTGTTATGGGTCTGTTTACTTTGTCTGCGTTGAATAAAGAAAAAAGAAGAAGCATCCGTTTAAAATGTTCACAGTTGCCTGTGAAGTGCTGTTCCCTTACAGTTGTCCATGTGACTATAGGACTTTTGTCTGTGAGAACCCATGCAGCTCCTTATGCAAAATGAATGGGAGAGGGTAACCTGAATATGTCATGCAGGCATGGCATTGTGCTCCCAAAGAGATCCAGTGTAACATCACCCTCCGCAACATCTCCGTCCCGGGTGGCTTTGTGCCTTCGCCCGTTTGATTATTTTCTGAAAAATGGCATCTTAAAAGGACTCCCAAATTTGACTTGAGTTTATATAATTCTGTTATATGCATCTCCTCTCGCAGCCCTGCAGTTCATTCAATACTAGGAGGAATAATTATTGTTTGCTTTGTCAACTGGATGTGTCACCTGCTTTGTCAATGGGATGTGTGTGTGCGCACACACACACACACATCCAGTGTGTATACTGGATGTGTGTGTGTTTAAAGTTTACAATGACATGTAATGTTTCATGTTTTCAATACAATTAATCTGTTTGTTTGTGTTGTTTTAATGTTTTAATGGTCTATAGTTATTAATGTATTTGCCACAATAGACACAATGTGTAGTTATGTATAGTCCGTGTTCTCAGATGACACTGGGACACAGGTGGAAGTGTCTGGAAATGAAAGAACATAATGTGGATTTTAAAGTCTCTCTGCCCATTCATCGGAAAGGGCAGCTGGATTTAGAGTCTCTATGACATTATTAATATCAATAACACATTGGTCTGTGGGGGCAGATGCAATCTTATATGGCCAGTTCATACAAGAGATGACTGGAATTGTGTGCCCTGTCCTTGGCAATTCATGGAAATTATGTCATTATGTAATTATACGTGTGCTTTGATTGTTCCCACCGGCGTTGCAAGTTACTTAAAATGGTCTCCTAAATGAAATGTACATATTTCCTTTCTATGTCCTTTCTTTTTGTGTGAAAAGAAACCAAATCCACTCCAATAGACGGGTGACATTTCAGAAGTGAACGGAGAGCCGAAAGGGAATGATTGCCGGCTCCTGACAACAATGTTTTGGATGCTGTGGAAGACGAGTGATTTTGTTGTTGTAATTATGACAACTTGACAACAAGTCGCAGTCTCCCTCAACACCCAACACCCTTACTTCTGCTCTTTTCATTGTTATACATGGTTAATGACTTTCATAGAAACACACACGCATGGTGAATCTTTTTTGTAAGTCGCTTTGGATTTGGTCTGCCAAATGCTCTAAATGTAAATGTAATGTAATGAATCATTTGTCTGTATTAAGTGTACAACAAAAAGTGATGCTGAAGTGGAAATACCGCACTTTAATAAATAGTTTCCGGGAAGAACCTGGGATTGGTGGACTGCATTTTCAATGACAATGAACACGTTCTGAATGAAGACATCATGAGGGAAAATGACGCCATTCATTGTATTACTGAATCCTCCAGACCCTCCATAGAACACTTAAATAAGGTGTTTTATAATGACGTTTGCAGCCATATTACCCACATTTCACTGCTCCTGTACACTGTATATTGGCATGTGACAAATAAAACTTTGAATCTTGAATCTTGAATATTATTGGGTAGTCCATCAGCCAACCATTTAGCCAGCCAACTATAGGCCTATAGCTTAGTGATCCCGTTTAATATGCATTGTTTAATCAATTGTGCAACAACACACAAATACACATTATCAAGGCAACACGAATGTCCATTAAGCACAAGTAGGCTATGACTAAGATACGTTATGTGAGAACAACGAATGCACAACGGTGTATTCACAATATTTGAGTTGGAAAGCCAGGCGGTATTTCATTGATTCGTTCAGTCCCAACTCATTTTCTGCAAACATACTGAAGTCCAGAAGCAGAAAGATGGTAGCCGCTTGGTAGGCTAAGGGATGGTCATGAATTGTACCGTTATCCCGGTCTACTGCAACGCAATTAACGTTCTGTTACTTCCTACGAGAATAAGATCAAGACAATAATAACAACAGCAACAACAACAACAACAACAACAACAACGACAAGGAGAATAAATAAAACACATTGTCGACGAGGAATTTGCCAAAACAATATCCGAAACATGTAACGGAAACGGATATCCCTCCCTCTCCCTCGTCTCTCGCCGCTAAACCCCTATGTGCCAAACCCATCCAAGTCCCGCCCTCTTGCCGCTCCACGCGAAACCCATGTAAACTAAAAAGTCCCGCCCTCTCTCTCGCCAATAACGCTTATTTGGAGCATCCCGTTCCACCGTGAGACAAGAACGCCCTGGGACGAGGTTAGACGGGAGAGAATCCGCTGTTGGCCCCTCCCCTTTGTGTTGATGCCAGTGCCCCCCCCTCCAACTTCCATGAAATTCTCTGCTGTTGAATTCAATCTGGGATCAAACTTTGGCAACTTTAGGAAGTGAGTATTGGGATATGTTAGAAGTGTGTGTGTGTGTGTATGTGTGTGTTGATGTACCCAAACGCTCCGTTTAGATGCCCGCCATGTGTAACGTGTGTATTCAACACTCAACCTCATGTTCATGGTTTATATTCGTTCCCAGAGGTGAGAGCTAAGTGGCTAAAGTTAGCCGTGTCTGCGGCTGTGGAGTTTAACTGCAATATTGTTTCAAAGGCACGTTTTCGATAAGCAAACAATAGGACGCGCTGACTTTAAACAATGACCACATGCTGATTTAAGTTTAGTCGGGTTGGGTGGGGTGCGTTTTAGTTCGGTCTTCCAGACCTTTTCTAATAACAGGTTTAATGTTTTGTTCTGGATTCTGGCTTTATGTAGAACGACTATATACACAACTTGTATATATATTTCTATATATACAAGTAAGATCAACATCCACCAGAATAAAAGCGCTCTGTAGTAGGCTAAACGGCATTAAATGTGTTGTGAAGCCACTGTGTCCAAACCCAGGCTTCCCTCATTACCGATTGTTTCACACTGACTTCAATTATTAAAGAATTAGGCGAAGTATATTTGTGTCTTGAGGCAGCCTGTTTCTGTTGGCTGTGTGTACACGTAGATGCATTTCCTTCAAAGATCTTCTATATTTGCCTCTAATTATAGATACTACAACATAAAGTATTCCTGCGAAGTATGTCTACCATGGCAACTAATTGGCCATCACTTGCATTCACACCATGCCTTTAACCTAAACAATATATATGGTTTGATTGACACATTGATATGAGTCGGTGATTTCCATGGCTGATTTAAAATCGTGTTGCTTGCCTCATTGTCGCATAGCACGTAGGCTACTTGGCCATTCCTGGTAGATATTTGGTTGTAAATTGCAATCACCTAAATGTCAACAACGTTGATCAAGATGCAATGTTTGTCATGTCACCTACTTGGCTCAGTGTTACCAGCTATAGTTAACTCTGCATATAAACTATACAACATAAATACTAATAAACAAGAAAAAGGTGATTGACCGGATCCATCATTTTGTTCACTAGTAGGACCCTTAAGATGATGCTCTCACAGCTGCAGCAACAACAACAGAAGAAGAAGGAGGAGGAGGAGGAGGCGGTTTGACTGGAGGGTCCACCATGTCTCCCAAGGTGCCCAGTGGACAGGCCAAGGCAGCGGACGACTCCGCCGTGCAGGTGGCCGTCCGGGTCCGACCGCTGCTGCCTAAAGAGCTGCTGCACAGCCACGAGAGCTGCATCACCGTGGACCCCGAGCAGCGCACCGTCACCCTGGGACACGACCGGCACTTTGTGTGCGACTTCCTGTTTGAGGAAACGTCCTGCCAGGAGGAGGTGTACACGCTATCGGTGCAGCCCCTCATAGAGGCCTTCTTCCAGGGTTTCAACGCCACTGTGTTCGCGTATGGACAGACGGGATCAGGCAAGACATACACAATTGGAGAGGCAAATATTTGTAAGTTGATATAAAAAAAAGTCTATATAATTTATTTTTTTTTTATCACATTTGTTGTCTTACCTTTGTGAGCCCTAAAACAAAAAGTTCCACATTCGAACCAAAGAAAACAATCTGTGTGTTTAAAAATACATGTACATATGTCATATTCATTGTCGTATTGAATGTTTATTTGGAGCAAGACGAGGACAGTTTGGGGTCCAAAGGGAAAAAAAGACATGGCTCCAAAACACCTGTAGAGGAAACAGCCAAGTGCAATACATATTCCAGAATATTACTTTAATGTACTAGGGGCTATGTAACAATGTGTTTTCATTGTTTTTTCTCCAGCCTCATTTCGGGACGAGGAGCAGGGCATCATCCCCAGAGCCGTGGCAGAGATCTTCAAGCTGCTGGATGAGAACGACCTGGTAGACTTCTCAGTGAGAGTGTCCTACCTCGAGGTGTACAAGGAGGAGTTCAAGGACCTGCTGGAGGTGGAGACGGCCAGCAAGGACATCAACGTCAGGGAGGACAAGGGCAACATTGGTAAGGGCTGCATCATGTACTACTGATTTGTCCATGCTAATATAAATATAATGCTAATCGACCGCGTTCCGTCATGTGTTAATTATAGTTACAGCCATCGTTTTCTTCCATTCATTTGTCGTTTCCCACTTGGTCCCCAGTGTTAATACAACTTGCATGTGTGTACTGTATTGTGTGGTTAGATGTGTGTTTTATGGGTTGGGGAAGAGAAAGGCCAATAGAGACAGACTTTAAACTAACTGGTTGTTGGCCTAATAATAATAATAATAATAATAATAATAATAATAATAATAGTATTTATTAAATGTTGTATTATAGGATTTAGTTTTCCATGCTGGTGCTCACACTATAGTTGCAATTGAGTGGATCCGAAAGCCACTGGCGTCCACACAGCAATCCTATACGATATTGTAGTTTTGCATTTGTTTTAACACATTGAACCGCTTTAGAAATGAAAAGGAAAAAACTTCGCTTGTTTTCCCAGGATAGAAAATGTTACATTTTCAGGAAAAATATGAATCCTGACTGTGTACTATATGTTTCTGTGTGCTATGTGTCCCTGTAGAGTGTACTAAATGTTCTGTGTACTATATGTTTCTGTGTGCTATGTGTCCCTGTAGCATGTACTAAATGCTCTGTGTACTATGTCTCAGTGTGCTATGTGTCACTGTGCTCTAAATATTCGGTACTACACCGTATACTCTGTACTATATAACCAATGTACTGTGTGTTTGCGCGTGTGTGTCTCTGTAGTGTTATGTGGGGTGAAGGAGTGCGAGGTGGATGGCCTGGACGAGGTGCTGAGCCTGCTGGAGTCTGGGAACACGGCCCGGCACACGGGTGCCACCCAGATGAACCCTCACTCCAGCCGATCGCACACCATCTTCACCGTGCACGTGGACCAGCGCCGCGGGA
>OMKP01035719.1:0-17059 GCA_900302375.1 Bathygadus melanobranchus | reverse complement strand
GGTAATACCTCCTCATTAGCCCCTCCCCCCCATACAAAAAATCGTTGCATGGTTGTCATCAACAGCAATGATTACCAAAAATGGGATTTACACAAGCTCACAATGAGTGTTTCTGGAAAAGGTGGATGGGGTGTTTACATTCTCCAGAATGATTGAAATATTCAGAGGGCTGTTGACAGAGAAGGTCTGAAGAGGTTAGGCACTGGAATCCACATTGCACATGCACACGCACACACACACACACATGCACGCACGCACGCAGTGGCCGTGTGATCCCAGTGGTCATCACTGCTTTTGCAGACTCTCCAGCAAGTCCTCCATCTTCTCCGCATTGGCGGAGGCCGGCAGAGTGTTCTGCAAGCCACCCTGAAGCTGCGTCTCCAGGCTTGTCTGCATCGGGGTCGGCAGGCTGGTTTCCAAGGCCTGTAAACCGGACTGCAGTGCTGACTGCGTAACCGTCTGCATGGCGTTCTGCAGGTCCGTCTGCATTGCACTCCCCAAGCTGGACTGCATCTGACCCTGAAGGTTCGTCTGAAGGGTGCCCGCTAATCCACCGTGCATGGGTGCTTGCATGGATGAGCCGGTCTGGGCCATGGGTGTGTCCAGGAGAGGCTGCAGGTTCTGGGGCTGGCTCTGGGCTGCCATGCCGGGTCCAGAGGAGCTGAGCAGCTGGGGAGGGTCTGAAAGAAAAAAAGAGGGACTGCTTTCACAAGCCAATGTGTATTATGCCAGCTATGAACCAGCTCTGGTCACACATTTAAGATCACTTTGGACTCTAATTTGACAAAATGATGAATCAGAAAAGTAATTGTTAGACGTTAGCCCAAAAGTTACATATTTGGATTGACATTATCACAATATCCATCTCAAAAGGCTTTACAGGTGTACTTAACTCTATTGGCAGTACATTCAAGGATCTCCACTTTCTAAAAACGTCCATCATTTGCATAATCCCATAACATGGCTACATGCTATATGTGCTGCAGCCCAACCCGATAAACTTACCATTTTGGATACCAAAGACAAAGACCTTGGGCTGTCCTTGAGGTGGTGCATTCCCGCTCACTGATGCCTGGAAATACTGATCAGCTGGCTGCTGACCAGGGTTGGTCACCACTCCTACACCCCCCTGGACTACAAAGATGGTGGTGCCAGAAGCAGCGGCCTGCGTGCTCAGCTCCTGGGTGTCCATGGAGTTCTGCAGGCTGGAGATAGTCGTTTGTGGAAGGAACAGCTCAACGGGCTGGCTGCTGGAGACACTGCTAGAGCAGGGGGCCACCTGCATGGGCTGCTGTTCCTGGAAGAGATTCTGCTGTCGGGGGTCGCTGGATGAGGAATTGCCACTTAAAGAGCTCTGGTCCTGGAAGGACATGGGCTCTGCCGCGTCTTGTTGTGGCATTCCAACCCTGACCCCCATGCTACCCATAGCAGAGGAGTCCTGGCTCTGAGTGCTGAAGAGAAGAGCCGGGGGGATGGCCTGGGGGCTGAGGTCCGTGGTGCACAGCAGCAGGCCGGTAGGTTGAGGCTCGACAAGCTGGCTCTGGGGGAGAGGATTAGCTTGGCTAGGGAGGCTCTGGAACATGGAGCTCTGCTGGCCCACGGGGATCTGCTGCTGCTGTGGCGGGGTCTGCTGCTGCTCCATGGGCATGCTCTGCTGCTGCATGGTCGACAGCTGGGTCTGTTGCGGGTTCTGGAAGAGGTTAACGGACTGAGGCTCGCTGGCAGAGGTCTCCATGGAGGAGAGGAAGGCCAGCCCGGTCTGCTGCTGCTGCTGCTGGGTCTGCTGTGGATTGGGAGATAGGAACAGCGTGGAGCCTGTGGCCTGTTGCTCCGGGCTGAGGCTGACGCTTGTCAGAACGGTGAGGGTGTTCGGGAGCAGCGTGGCTTGGACCTGCTGCTGGGGGCTCTGGGTCTCAGAGATGGGGCTGGGAGAATGGAAGAGCTGCTGCGGAGGAGATGTGTGGGCCGGGGTCTGTTGTGGGAAACTAGTCTGGATAGTGAGCAGCTCTCCGGCCTGCTGCAGAAGGGAGACAGCCTGCGGTGCCTGGGGCGAGGCCAAGGACTGCGGGCAGTGGATCTGAGGCTGGAGCAACTCTGCCTGAAGCTGATTCTTGAAGTTTTCCAGAACCTGCTGCTCCTGCATCTGCTGCTGCTGTTGTAGAGCTTGGTTCTGTTGGTGCTGCTGTTGTATAATAGTCAGAACTTGGTTTTGTTGTTGCTGTTGTATACTGCTCAGAACTTGGTTCTGTTGTTGTTGCTGTTGCAGTGCGTTCAGAGCTTGGTTCTGTTGTTGCTGTTGCAGTGCGTTCAGAGCTTGGTTCTGCTGTTGCTGTTGTAGCACATTCAGAGCTTGGTTCTGTTGTTGCTGTAGAGCGCCCAGAGCCTGGTTCTGTTGTTGATGGTGCTGTTGAAGACTGCTCAAAGCATGATTCTGTTGCTGCTGCTGTAGACTGTTCAAAGCTCTGTGTTGTTGTAGCACACCCAGAGCTTGGTTCTGTTGTAGACTGCCCAGAGCTTGGTTCTGTTGTAGACTGCCCAGAGCCTGGGTCTGTTGTAGACTGCCCAGAGCCTGGGTCTGTTGTAGACTGCCCAGAGCCTGGGTCTGTTGTAGACTGCCCAGAGCCTGGGTCTGTTGTAGACTGCCCAGAGCTTGGTTCTGTTGTAGACTGCCCAGAGCTTGGTTCTGTTGTAGACTGCCCAGAGCTTGGTTCTGTTGTAGACTGCCCAGAGCTTGGTTCTGTTGAAGACTACCGAGTGCTTGGTTCTGCTCTTGCTGCAGTTGATGGTGCTGTTGTAAGTTGCTAAGTATTTGGTTTTGTTGTTGCTGCTCCTGCAGGTTGCCAAGGACTTGCTGCTGCTGTTGTATGTTCTCCATGATCTGCTGCTGTTGCAGCTGGTCCTGTGGCTGCAATAGCAGCTGCTGCATGTTACCAAGAACCTGCTGCTGCTGTTGCAGATTGCCAAAGATTTGTTGTTGTTGTTGTAATGGTTGTTGATGCTGCTGTTGAAACTGCATTTGCTGCTGCTGCTGCTGCTGTTGTTGTCGGTGCTGCTGTATCTCTATGTGCTGTTGTGTTGCTAGCGGGTTCTCTGTGTTACCAAGACAGAGACTGTTCATGTTTTCTTGGACGTGCTGCTGCAAAGACTCTGCGGAAGGTGTGGGACTGTACAGCACTGAGTTCAGCTGCTGCTGAGCCACAGCAGCCTCAAACACCTGCTGGAGGGTGGTGGTGTTTTCTGCTTGCAGCTCCATTACCGCTCTCTCCAGCTGGCCCACCCCTTCTTGGGGAAAGATGGATACCTGTTGGGTCTGGGGCTGAGAGGGTGCTGGCATCTGGGGAATGGTCACAACCACAACCCCGTGACCGGTAGTCGAAGCTTCCGGAGAGATGCTCTCCTGGGGGTCTCTGAGAAACTGCTGCGGCACTTCCGGTGGTATGGGAGGGATGGTAGTGTCTCCCGATACGGGGTAGGAGGGTGTGGGGGAGATGTCTTGCTTCTGTATATTGCTGAGCGGCTCCAGGCTGGAGAACACTGGCGGGACCTGGGGCAGTTCCACATCCTCTGGTTGTAGAGGCATTGGGCTTGGAAAGGACTCCACAGAAGGGCAGGAGCTGGAATTGAGCTCCAGGTTCTTCTGCACTGAGACCAGAGGTTCAGCGGATGCCTGATGGAGACAATAACAATTGAAATATTAACAGATATCAATACTGAATTAGAAACATTGGGCTTATCCTTGGAAACTGAGTAAAAGCCCAATACCTTGAACACATCGGTCTGTGATGGGTTGCTTGAGACTTCCATTGGCATGATCTCTTGAGGTTTGGGGGGTTGAGTACAACTTTCTGCTTGTTCAGATGTCATAGGTTTGAGTTGTGCGTCAAACAGACATGTGGTGGCCTTCAATGTCACCTCTGTTTTCACTGCCAGGAGAGTAGTTGAGTTATCCACTGTGGGTTAAAACAGCAACCAACAATCAACATCATTGCAAATTGGCAATGTTAAGACACACATCGATTGCTACCAGAATAGCATACAGCTCGAGAACTTTACCAGAATCTGGAGTGTAAGTGAACGTCTGGGCGTCATGGGATCGGCCAGCGTTGGTTATGATGAAAATCCCCACGGTTATGGGCGAGGTGATGGACAGGTTGTGGTATGGAGGGACCGTCACTATCAAATGATTCTGAGGTACAGGAGGCAAGTTAGAAACATGTTCCTAATGTCCATCTGATGCACACAGGACAGCACAGTAGATTATACTGTATGACGATTCTTTGTACCTGATGGAATAGGTCCATGTCAATCTTAGCTTCGGCTTGCCATGAAGTATCATCTGCCAGGGAAATGTATTATGAGCAACCAACCAAAATACGTATTTCATAAAAAACATAAAAATGTGGATGTTATGAAACAGAAGTGCCAGAATTGCCAGGCTGATTAAAGTACCTGTAATGTTTTCCTGGAAAATGACCTTGGTTCCCTTGAGGAAGTTCTTCCCAATGATGAAGACCTCCTGCCCGCCGTTCACAGAGGAGCTATGGAGACTTTTCTTCAGGATCTCAGGGACGCCGGCTGGCTGGGCTGCAGACACACAACAAAGACCCAAAAAGATTTACAATCCAAGGACCTACAGTGATGGGTCACTGAAAAGAAGGTAAGTGCTATCTCCGTCGTTAATTTGTCAAAACCTTCTAAAAAAAACTAGTGCCACAGCACTCTAGACCCACTTTCTCTCTGACTCGCTCTTCCAGACTAATGCTGCTGTGTGATGCCCCTGACGCTGCTTCCGGGTAGTTGGTTTGGTTACCAGGTGGCTATCAGCCCCCTGTCTGCTAAAACCTGAATAGTATCTTTATCTTACACACCCTTTTATTACATAATCCCATTGTTGTTTAGCGATCTCTATGGTAAAACTGGCGACCTGTATTGTATTTGTCACCACGTTGGAGCTGTTTCTGCATCAAACAAGGTAAGCATGGACTCCTGTTCCTCCCTCTTAGCAAGCATTTTAAAGACATTTTGTATTTCGAATTCGAATAATCAGCTAGTATTTGCCCAGCATTACATGTAAAGTTAGATTACATACACCAGCTAAAGTTATTTGCTTACCAGGGGCCAGGGCTCCATACATCGAAGCTAATCTTAGGGTGCTGGCATGCGTGTAAGACCACACACACAGAGTTAGATTAGACGCACCCAACAACATTGTAATTCATGTCAGCACCAACAATACTAGGATCAGACCAACCCTAACCCAAGTCACAAAAAGCAACATAGATAGGCGTTGTGATTTTGCCCAGAAAGACGTGTCGGCATGGATTCATTCTCTCTGGCCCTCTACCTTTCAGGGGTAATGATGAGCTTTAGAGTAGAATAATGTCACTAAACCGTTGCCTGTCACAATATAGTTCAGAGCAGGCCCTAGGCCCTTTGTAGATAAGTGCCCCTCCCTGTGGGGCCACCCTGGCGTGCTGATGAGAGATGGCCTTTACCTTACTGGGTTAGGCGCCTCAATTAAGTCAGAACACATGGATAGATGTCTTAGCCAGGCATGACACATTCACTTAGACAACACTGGGTTGCAGGTGGACAGCGAACCTGCTAGTGACATACGAGCCCACTGGTTAGGTTAACTAAGCTAGTTACCCGGGGTGATGAAGCATGTAATGCTGACACTGAGGCACCTCCATGTTTTAATACTGTCCACAGCAGCGACTGCCAACTGGAGGTTTATAGTACACCTACGCCTATTAGTATTGTGGCGCTGCCCCATAAAGTCTCGAGGCGTAAGGCCGACAGGAGAAGGCCACCGCAAATCTGCAAAAATCTCAAAAATGTTATTCCTCCACCTTCCTCTTCCTCAGATCTGAGTGATAACCCAACTCCCTCTAACTTGAATAAATCGGAAGAGCTCAAAATTGGATTCATGAATATCAGATCGCTTTCAACTAAAGCGCCCTTGTCCAGGATCTAGTTGTTCAAAATTAGATAGACATCCTGGGCCTATGTTAAACCTGGTTAAAACAAGACTAGGGTTGACCTCGAATCTTTGACGATTGGAGACTATTAAAGACTATGTCGACTAAGTGTCTTTCTATCGAATAGTTGTGTAACATTGGGACATTCCATTGGGAGGATGGGAGTGCTAAATGAGCTCAGCTAGCATACCAGAGCTAGCATACATTAGCTTGGTATGCTAGCTTCTAGAAGGAAAAGCCTATAAGTTCAACAATGTTTTTTGTGGGGGTGCGGGATTGACTCAGTTTTCTATACTCAATTTGCTGTGTTGTTTTGCTTTTAATAAATGTCCTGATTGTTTGTGTGTGTTTGTGTAATGGCAGAGGCACTATCCAATCATTTTCTTTTGAAAGTAGACTGAGCAGCACATTCTAGGCCGTTAGTCTAGTATGTTACACAATGTCAGGAAAACACTTTGGCAGATTGGCAGCATTTCAAAACTATTAAAGATTATCCAAAAAAAGTAAAATGCGAACTGTGTCAACAGCAGCTGTCGTATCATACCACTTGCGTTAGTAGTTCGTGTTGAAATGCATCATTCACATGTAGGCTATTTTACATTTGTAATCAGTCAAACGCAAATACGTTCTCTTTATCTTTGTAGGTTTTGTCATGAACGGATGTGTGTCAGACAGATCTCTCTCCATCTCCACACAGACCTACTGACCCATTGTCGTCATATTTTGAGAAGTTAATTTGTAGCGGTGGTGGGTCCTTTATTGGAGGTGCTGCACCTCACCGACAGCTGTGGGAAACCCTGAAATTGGTTATTTTCAAGGATTGAAACCACACAAAATTAGCCATCACTGATCTGCATATATTACAAATTATAGGATATATCATTTGACGATTAGTTGACGATGGGTCTGGCCTGACAAATCAGATTTGACCATGCAAAATCTTAGTCGAGGACACACCTAAACCAGACGTATATCTGCCATTAAACAAAGCTACCCCACCCAATTACATTATCTCACAATTATCTTGAGAGTCAAAAAAAGGTGGATTGGCTCTAATCTCCAATTTGTACCAGCACCTCATCACCATGGACATGTTTGCTTATAATACTACTATGCATGACAAATATGGCACCCATTGCACTCCTAATTCCACTGAGTTCTCTCAAGGTTTCTTCCCTGATAATTAAGTTTTCTTGCCCTTCGTGGGCTAGGGTTAAAGGGTATCATATATATTTTAGACAGTAACTGCTATACAAAAGATGTTGCACTGGTTGGTTGGCTACGCAAACAAATGATCGGGCTACTCACTGCAGAGGATGGGTGAGGAGGGTGTCTGCAGCGTTAGAAATGACCCGTCCGGCTGGGGGATGTTGACCCTGAAGGCCAGCCTGGCTCGAGTGCTCTTCTTCTTGGACCCGGCCACACCTATACGGGCCTCCACATCGGCATTACGTAGCTTCAGGATTCCCACACAGTCCACTCTGTGGGGAAAAAAAAGAGCTAGATGGTCACCAGGGGGCACTGCCACGTATTGAAAACCCTTACAAACCCCTAACGGCTCATAGGAACCCTGCTGAATCAAACACACTGAACAGAGTATGGAAGTCATTGTTGTTTTTTTATGTAGTCACATTTTTGAGGGCAAAGGGACCCAGAGCCATATGTCTTCGTGAGCAAAAATAGACATCTCGCTTACAACTAGCCCACTTATGGTGGCTAGTTCTAATGCTGCTTGTACCATAGTAGAAGAGGTGGTGCCCTTACGCGAGTGTCATATCACTGCTGGGCTCCAGGGGGATTTCTATAACCGTGGTGCCCTCAATCTCCACCTCCTTACAGGCCGTGGTGTTGCGTCCCGTCACTCTGCAGGCCTGATAGAACCCATGTGGCTTCACTCTTCCTGTGTCATTGGCGACAAACACCTGCAGTACCACCGGCTCATTTACACCTTCCAACTGGGGGGGGAAACAGAACCAAGCAAGGTCACCGGGTGAACGGCTGAGGCGGCATTTGTTTTATAGACACCTGAACCGGTTTTATTTTCATTTGTTGTGGACCTTGACTTGGGGGAAGCTCTGCTGTGTGCGGTCTTTGACAGAGCCCCGGCTGCCTTCAGTCAGGTAGCGAGCTCTGTGCTGGCTCTCTGGCTGGACCAGGATCTTCAGCTCCTTGCCATCAATCTTCTGAGGGTACTGGCCCGACAGGAGACCGCCCTTCACCAGAGGAACCGTTTCCAGGGAACTGCATGGCAACAAGTGTCACACGATGAAATACCCTCAAACTTATCAAGTATCCCGAACAGAATAAAGAAAGGAATACGTAGGACAGTCACATTTTATTGCTCTCGTAAAGTACTCCCTGTTTTAAATTAGTTTTAGCAATTTAATCTTTTTATCACTTGCCTATTGCTTGATTTGATGGGGCCAAAACGGTGTTGTTATTGGTTAGAAGTTTTACTCACCTGTTCCTATTTCATGACAGTTTCAAATAGGATTGAGGTGACAACAAATTTGCTTTGCTGAAAAGGTTAATAATTTCAGTTGGGGAGCTAGATTAGAAATTCCACTTCCTGCATGTTGCCTTCCAATCGTAAGCCTGGTAATGATAAAGGAATTGTTTTTAAAAAATAATATGAGGCTGATATCACAAGAGCTCCATCAGTTGGCCTCACCTGGCCTTGGGGCCAGCCTTGTCGGAGCCCAGCTGGGAGAGGACAAAGTGAGGGGCTTTGGCGCTGTCCGCGTCGAACACGTCCATGCTGTCCTCTGGGAGCGCAGGCTTGGGCCCGGGGCGCTGGCGAGGGGTGCGTTTCCTGGACTTCCGGGGTACCTCCGTATTGTCGTTGTACGAGCTGGAGCTGACCAGGCTGAAGTTGGAGGCGGAGTCGTCGGCCCACATGCTGCTGCTGTGCTCGGAGTCCGGCCCGCCTGGCCCCAGGGCCCCCACCTCCTCCTGACAAGACATCTGGCTGTCGTCCAACAGGTCCTCAGGGGGAGGGGAGATGCTCAGTACTGGCCTCCGCTTGGATGGCGTGTTCTGGTGAGGTTGTGCCGCTAGCCCTGTCCCCGGATCCCCTGTGGCCGTGGCGGCGGCGGCGGCGGCGCCACTTGTCCCGCAGCCCTGGGCCCCCTCCGCTCCAAACACGTCCGCCCCGGGTCCATCCCCTCCACTGGGGGGGTGGAGGTGCTGTGGGGCCTTGAGATGTTCTGAGGCCGTGGTAGGGGCGGCTGTGGAGGGGCCAGAGCAAGGGGCTCCCATGGCCAAGGACGCGGGGGTTGATGGCTTGGAAGAGGTGGCATCTGTAGTGTGTATAAAAGGGACATAGTTAGGGGAAATGCTCACGGACGAGCAGGCTAGCTGTCCCATTTAAGCAGCTGAATTTGTGCAGATTTAGTCCAGATTTCCACTCTTCCCAACTCTAAATTCAATCAGCATCTGTTGTCAGTTATCTGCCCTCACTGTGCATGCGGGGGCCAGTGAGCAACCATCAAACAGTCTGAAGTTAAAGTGGAGAAGGGTGCCAGCGCCCATATTGTTTTGATTCCTACAATTAAAAATCAATGTGACACAACTGACATGCTTTGTTTACAGAAAACAAAAGCAGGCTATAATTGGTACATACACATTGCTCGAAAGTAAAAACAAACACAGTTGGGTCAAATGTTCTGGTACAGCCAGATTTGCAAGCTGGTAACATGGCGCCAATTTGGATTTGCTAGGGTTACAGAAGTTGTTGCAATGTGCATTCAGTAGTACACAATAGTTTTGGCATGCCAATTGGAAGATTTGGTTGGGACTAAGCGTAGCCATGGAGACAGAATAAACAAGCCTCTGACCTATGGAGCAGTGAACTGCAGACCATTTTATATGCAGACACTCCCTGCCTCAGAGGGAACTTCCTGCAATAAAAACGAGACAGCCAATGAGCAACAAGAGAGCTGATCAATCAAGACTCAACTTTTGTCAATTAGTAAAAAAAAGTTAAAATACCGAAGATAGACCTTCTGAAGTGATTATTCACTGAAACTTTGAATAGAGTGTGGTGTTAATGATGATCTGAAGTACATAACTGTTGTCATGCTTTAGACCAGCAATGCATTAGGACCAGCTGAATTAGACAAGATAGGTAGGATTAACAAGAGTTCTGTCTTCAAGTGCACTGTTGGTACATCTCTAGATGCCTTTCAATGCATTTTCCTGCACTGGCATTATCTATTCTCTGCCCCTAACCATAATCCAAGACCAGAATAATATGGTTTTCTATAATGGTGTGGGGATTCTACCAATGGCTAGAGGCAACTTATCTGTGTAGTGATCTGTATTGTTATGCAGTGTGATTTCTGAGGACTTTTACAAGTTAGAATGGGTAACTTTTTAATGTAATTTTTTTATAAGGACTTATCAAGACCAAAATCTTTGAATTGAGTCTAGTACCTACTGAGTAAGCTCACATTAAGCCGGTTGCAGCCAAACCAGTTGTGCACAGAGTAGCAATTGGCTCAAGCAGGCATACTAAATAAGGGATCAATTTAAAATATTTTGATATGAATGTTCGAGGAATGAGGACTCGAGCACTGACTGCATTTGGACTCGACACGAGGACTCATATTTATTGGCCCTGCGGGAATTAGCGATCGCTACAATTCATGCAATTTTGACCAATCCCCATGAAATCAGCACAAACGTATATAGTTTGACCAATCATCACACGCAAAATGTCACGTTTATTTACACATTCTGTTTACTTGCTTGTATATCCAGCTCCTCGGTTTCACGGTGTTGTTTCATTGTGACTGGATAAATTACACGAATGGGCTTTTAAAAGTCACTGGCTCCACCATTGCAACCACTGGCCCAGGAATATTACGGTTTACACTGGAAATAAAGTTAAAGTAGTAACCCCAGATCCCGAAAGAAATGAAGCGATCTGTGACACAATACTAATTCAATACACATAATACGTTGCACGGAGCCTGGGGTCCATTTTGTGGTTCCGGTGGACACCGGGCAACACAGCGGCTGATTCACTTTCAGCTGCCTTCTGCCTCCTCACACACAGCTTGTGTTGTGGTGCCCTGTCCCTTGAACAGTGGTGAATCCATACAATAATAATAACAGCTCAGACCGGCTGCCCGGTCCATACAATCATATCTACCCTGGATACAATTAAAATATTATACCTATTTAATAGTATACTATTAGAAATTATTTTAATTACACAAATATAGCAATATTATTTCTCTAAATATAATTATTCTGTCATGGTAATTATTACAATTATTAGAATTTTGTTATTGTTATTTTTGTGTATTCAGTCAATACAATCTCTACTATATGATACTAAAAACCTGTATTGCCCTATGTGAAGCCTGTGAACGTATGCTAACTTTACAACTTCTGGTCTGGGTTCTGGCTAAGTTAGTTTTCCAAAAAACTCAAATAAAATATTTCTCATTAAGGTAACCTTAAAATGTCTCACTTGTCTGCAAAAGCTGGCATTGATCGGCAGAGCATACCGAACACTTTATATACATTTAGATTTCCGCCTCGTAGCCTGGCCAACTCCAACATTTGGCGAGCCAGTGAGTGTGAAACTTCCCCTCCCTCTCTTATTCCCTGTCACTCACGTTCAACTCTTCCGTTCATTGTCTTATCCAACTTTTCCCCCCTGGTCACCTGGGAACTGGTGGCTTTAGAAATATTGTTCAGCGTTACCGGTAAGTAGCAGGCGCTTGAGGCGGGAATGTTGTGAAATAACAACACAATTTAACAAAAATGTTAACGGCAAAAAGGACCGGTACTACAAGAAAATGACGTGTTTATGTTGTGGTTTGACTGCGATTGTGTTTCTTTATGACAATATTCTCATACTGCAACCGGGCCAGCGTGAATGTATTGAATGAATAATATACATTATTGAAGCGCAATAACATCATTTTCACCCATTCCCGTAACATTAGCGCAAGAAATATCATCGCAAATTGCACCACCATTTTTTTGGAGAAAAGTTTGATTAGACTCTGATTTGATATTTAGTTAATGATCTGAACGTTCAGGCTGTGTGTTGGAATTGAGACTGCCGCGATTCGTCAACGTTGAATCGATGTGAATAAATTCAGATTTTTTAAATCGCCGCTTTTTAAAAATGTTTCATTAAAAAAAACCCACAAAACTACTAAAACGAAAATCGTTCAATTTGTTATCATAAACATGTTACTTCAATATCACTATGTAATCTTTCGGCAAATGTACTTTTTGTAAGTCGCTTTGGATAAAAGCGTCTGTCAAATGCCCTAAATGTAAATGTAAATGTAATCGCTGCCTTCATGTCAGTCGCTTTTGGCTCCCGTCATTGGCCGGCTCATGTCAACACCTATAGATTAAAAAAAGGATGTAAGCATGTAAAGGATTCCCCAAACCAAAAGCTTCAAACGTATGGGAATACTTTAAATTGGCAGACAACAAAGCGGCCGTTTGTTCGCTGTGCAAAATGTCTACGGCATTTCACAGCAGCACTGCCGCCATGCGGACACCTGAAAGAAAGCATGCAGGTGCTATTCTGGAAGGTGGACCGCCAGATAAGGCAAAAACACCGTGGGCCGGATAACACAGGACGCTTTCAAAAACACGCCACCCACTTTAAACGGAAGAGAAGGTGTAGTTCCGTGCGATCGGCCCCTTAATAAGTGCAGCCTATTCGTGTTCATGAAACAAATGACCATCATTATCAGAAGGGAGAGCTTTCGCCATTGTGGCCGCTGCATACGGTCATTATTAAATAATAATAATCGCTTGCCTGCTACCTTCGATTTTTAAATGAATGAGTGTTGATTAGGACATGTTTAGGCTGAAATCTAGAATCTGGGTTTATTCTACATTGATTGCGTGTGCACATTGGGCTTATTGGGATGTATAGGCCTACCGTGTCATTTATTAATTCCATTATGTTAAGCATATGTCTTTCTGTAGGGGATGTCATATACAATGTTTGAATAATTGTGATCAATATAATTAAAGGTTACGTTAAAGGAACATAGGGGATATTAATATATTATTAAGTATTACTTGTTAAACAATGTTTTTCTCCTTTCATTACCTCTTGCTCTCAGACAAAGGCTAAGCGATCTGAATTAATTGTACGCGTTTTTGGATGAGAACGATTAGTTTAGATTAATTGATAAAATAACCAATAGATTAATGGACAGAAGAATAACCGTTAGTGGCAGCTCTAGTTGGAATAGACCCAGAAGACAGCACAGTATTAGTATTAAGCTACGTGGCCCTAACCTCAATAACACACAAAGCTGCATTGTCCAGTTAACAGCGTTTACAGCCATAGCTGCTCTACATTACTTACTTTAACTTAGTGGCTCATTTAGAAGGCGATTTTCACTGGTAGGTGTATGGTTGCAGTTGCCCCTAGTCACTGATGGGGGTGCAACTCAATGGACTTTTCCGGTGGCAATTCCCATGATGCCTTGCTTCCCCCCCAGTGCTTAACCCCGGCCATAACCTCTAACCTTCTACCTAAACATGCCACGTTTCACCTTTATGCCTAAGCTTGTAACCCAATGCCTCGACAAAACCATCTCTAAACCAATACCAAGCCGAAACTACCTCTAACCTAATACATACACCCAACTCTCCTAAAGGTAACATTGAAATAAGCACCTGAGAAGTCCATCTAGTTGCCGCCATGATCACCTGCAGGTAGGGTCCAGGGCTTGGCAACGCTAGACCGATCCCCATCATGGTGTTAATGACGTGAAGGCGGAGGCTCACCTGACGCCAGGGCTGCAGAAGGGGGCGGGCCCGCCTCTCCCCCTTCCCCGCTCTTCTGATTGGTGGCGGCCGTGTCTGTCTGGGCGGGCGTGGGCTGAAGCTGCAGCTCTTTGGGGAGGAGGTCATACACAGACTCTACGGACCGGCGGGGCGGCAGGAGGCAGGGGAAAGCGGGAAAACAAGGCAAACAATCAAACAAAAATACAAGCCCGAACCAAAGCAACACACTTGCCTGGGCTAGGCTTTCAACTTCGCAGAAGGTGAAGCTGAAAGAATGCAGTGTTGGGTGATAAGTGGTAAGAAAAGCCTACATGGTAACTACATCTTCCACATGGCTGCGTAAAATAAAACCCCAGCATGACGTGCCTGGATCCTTGATTGGATGGGATTCCCAGTAGACTATAACCAAACACCGCGGCTACACTGGCAAAGACCACCACTGATGCATGATAAGCACCGCAATTGGAGTATGGTTGCTAAGAAACAAGGGCCCATCGACAGGGCGACATGGATATTTCAGCTGTGTTGACCGTGTCCAGCGTGGGTAGCAGTCTAGCAGTCATACGATACTTCAGCATCAGCAGAACGGCAAGTTCGAAAGACACACACGATCTCTCACCTCTGTGACCAAAACATGGCTGCCAGCAGGAGAGTCAACACAAAGTTACCAACACCTAGCCAACACCCAGGGTCCAACATTCACTTTTAGAATTGTGTCTTTTAACCTGCCAGAGTGGAAAAATCTACCAGCCAAGCAATTGTTTTCATATTTAACCCTGAATGTCCTTTCCCTGCCAAATGGTCAAATCTGCCAGCCATTGGTTGGTGGCTAGAGTTCATTTCGGACCCAAAATTCAGAGTAGCACATTAAGAATCGCCAGGTAAACACACGTCTGAACACACATAACAGGTTATTTGCCATGTATGCTAATTCATTTAGGCGGCACCAACTGATTAAAATAACTAGCCGCGACGCTAACCGCCATGCTAATGCTCATGCTAATACTAGATATGATCAGCAAATATTAATGATGTCGTTTAGAGTCCATTAAACACATGTTGAAAGTGTTTGAGCCCTGGTATGACGTTACTTCATCATATTTCAGCCAGTAAGTCATAGCAGCCCTTTATAAACAAGCACAAGCTGTAGTTTTGTGGAGGGTTTTTTAATTTGCAGGATACATTAATTACGTTAGTGCCAGCAGATCCACCCCTTCTGCACACAAAATCCCTAAAACGAATCCTCACATTCTGTTGTCATTTTTGCTGGCCCCCAATATTCAAATAATTGAAGTATCCTTCATTAGTTTTGTATGTAGTAGTTTATAACACTACTCTAAAACTGTCGGTTGTAGCTTAGTGACCTTAAGTGTCCATAGCTGATATCATTAGTTAGTTGTAATAAAAGCCACTATCTAATGCTGGGAGCACATGCTCACACAGGCTTCACATAGCACATGACACAACACCGACAAGGCTGGAGTTTAACCGGTTTAGGTGTTTAACTATTCAAATATACCTTTGGAAACGTAACGGTTGTTGGACTCTTGGGCCAGCCCTCCTTTCCAATGAAATAAAGTTTTCATGGCACATTTATTCTTATTTGTTAACAGTTAATGAGCGGTTAACAAGGGTTGATTATCGGTCCAAAAAAAAAATCTGCATCCCTACTCTGAAACCTTGATGACTGAGCGAGCATTGCCCATATCTGAGGTCTACTGTTCCTTGTGCTTTGTTTGCTGAGAGGAGAAAAAGTCTTTGTGTGAGACCACATCAGGCTCGGCTAAGGCCCCGACATGTCATCATGTCCTGACTGAGTCACTTGGACTACTCTGAAGGCAGACCGTACAGAGGGCCGGGGACAGGCACATGCACAGTTCACTCCTGACAGTGACAATATTTGTAACCTGTTTCAGTCAACACATTCACTTCCTTTACAGCGTAGAGTCATTTGGCTAGATGGAAAGCACATTACTCACAATCCCCTAAAATACTCAGTAGAGAAAAATACTTCAGACTACAGTGTGATCACTTACAACTGCTAGATTTATAACAACTAATGACCAGCTGAGTCCAAAAATCATGATAGAGCCACTTTCGTAAAAATTTAAAAAGTGAAACTATTATTCGGTCATTCAATCTCTCTGGCCTATATCGATGTCAGTAAGCATAACATTATATTGTTTAAGTTCTGTCTGAATGATTGCCTGACTTTTACACAATAGTTTGATATGTGTCCGTGACCTTCCTTCCTACAACTATAATTTAGTTTGTGCAGATTGGTGCATGATTTCAGGGTTTAAAAGTGTAAGGCTGCAAAGACTTGGCAGGAAATGGAATTTGTAATGAGGAATATGAGTAATTGTGAGTATTTATGAGTAATTGTGAGCAAAAAATCATGTCTGATTTGAACTAAAACAAATATGAGAGGGTACTTTTTGGCAAACACAAATATATGTTACAATAAAATAGACTCCAATAGTAAAATACGCTGTTTACTCTTTAATGGTTGCACAACCACTGCTCTCAACATTATTGCAAAATTGGGCTATTACCCGCTGGTCGAGCAACACTGGCTACAGCCCACACTTGGAACAATTCAGTTACCTCACCACATAGCTATGCCCTCCTCACATTACACGTGCCTTAAAGTGTTGCCAAGTGTCATGCCCACTTTTAGTCTTTGCAGCTGGCTAAGAACTGATAAAGATGCCTGATTCATATTATTATTAGGCAGCTTAATAGAGTATTATTACCTTTTTTGATTGATATAATATACATGCCAATGAATGCAGGCTTGTGCCCCACAGAGACTGGATGGTTACACTTGCTGAACATGTTATGTAGACACATAACATGTGCTCTTTCTTTCTGAAAATGGGGATCTCTTTCTGGCTCTCTCTCTCTCCTCACCACAACTGGCATACAGTTGGGGACTGTAAACCTGTATTTAGTGTGCTAGTTATCATAAACCCTGGCAGCCCACAAAGTAACCTATTTAGAACCATCCATGCATATTACATATCCATTTCCCTTAACACTAAAGAACACAATGTAAACAGCTCTGTGGCCCTTAAAAGATATCGACTTATAAAGTATAGTTTATAAATAACTAATTGACTGTACAATCAGCACACATAGCTAATATAAATGCCATATGTATATATAAGGCAATATGGTGGTTTTATGCTGTTTATCTATGGTTCCAGGCCAGCTCGACACTGACAAGTCTACCTGCTGTCCTCAATCCTAGTTTCCCTCATCAAGCCTAATACGAGACATATGACACTGACACA
>OMKP01035706.1:0-16127 GCA_900302375.1 Bathygadus melanobranchus | reverse complement strand
CTGTAGCTATGATTAAGGGCTATTCAGATAAACTTGACTTAACTCAACAGATACAGTATACACTGTAGATTAATCTAGCATGCAGCATTGATTAAACACACACACACACACACACACACGTACCAGAATACTATACTAGTACCATACTAGTGTGTGTGTATAGTATATTCTATATGTATGCTAGTATATTCTAGTATGTATATACTAGTGTGTACATATAGTATATTCTATATTAATATAATGTATTCTAGTATAAATATACTACTGTGTGTGTGTGTGTGTGTGTGTGTGTGTGTGCGCGCGCGTACGTATGCGTGTGTTTATGTGTGTGTGTGTTCTCTCACTGGATCTTTTATACTGTCACTATTTCTGTTCTGTTCATAACAGCAATTCAGACACGTAGAGCAAAGACCATTCTCTGTGAACAGAAAGTGATTTAGTTCTGTTTGTGCCCAAGGCCGCCTAGGAACAACCACTGTTCTGCTTGAGAAACACAGCCCAAGTATGTACAACAAGGCTATTGATTTAATGAATATAATGAATATAATTCATTCTTTATCCTTTCCATTGGACATGGCACATTATTATGTAATACCCAAGATCACCATGCCCTCATATTTATGGGTGTCATGTTAAATGGAATTGAATTACAAATTAATATATTGCTTAAAGGATAACTTTGCCGATTTTAAACTGGCTTTGTATCATTTCAAGGTGGGTAGTATATGCAAATGTTGCTTGCTCCCAGATCTTCCTACTACTTATGTCTGCCAGGTGACGACTGATGTCGCTGTGACTCCATCATTAAACATCAAATGACGAAGTTGGGGTAAGATTTTGCATCTGCGCTGAGCTGCGCCCTAGAGACACAGAGAGCATTGTTAACAACTGCAGGCATTTTTCACACGATATCCCTAATGCGGGGAGATGAGGTTGAAAATCGGCAAAGTTATCCTTTAATTAGAGGAGAGTCTCAGATGGGTGGGCCAGGATGGGTCATCAGTCTCTCTCCCCTTGTAGTTTCCGATCAAGGGCAATAAGTTGTTGCAAGAAGCCTCTGTTGGGGAAAACCCAGCGTTTCTGCTGAACAAGGCGCACGGAAACCACGAGACTGAAGTCACAGTGGATCATGAGGTAGGCCAACACTAGAGCTGCCGAGCGACTCACACCCACAGCACAGTGCACGAAGACCCTGCCTGGGAAAGGCACATACCCACACAGACACACACACACACACACACACACACACACACACACACACGCTCACAGACACAAATACATACACATACGTACACACACACTCTCAGACATGCCCACACATGCGCGCACACACACACACACACACACACACACACGTGTGAACAAGGCAGGTGTGAACAAATTCTACGTCATCCTCTACAGTAAATGCTGGGCTCATGTATGTGAGTACAGGCTTACGGTACCTCCTGACGTCAAGCCCTCGTGGATAAACAGCGCAGCGGCATGGAAGAAAGGTGAAAGGTCAAAGGTGGGCAGGTCATTGGCTGGCACACCATGGTACTTCACCGTGGTGCCGTAGAAATCATCACTCCCTTTACAGCACATTTTACCGTGAGCTGCGTTCAAGACGTGAGTGATACCCAGCTGCCACAGTCCAAACTTGTCATGGGACATATACCTGGTAGTGGTGGTACAAACCAATGTAAATAGGAAAGAAATATGCCATACAGAATAGGGCACACAATAAACCGCAACACTTACATGTCTCCCAGATACAGGTTGGGCCACACCTCGTCTCCATGACGACATGAGCGTGGGGCCGAATGTAAAATGTCCTCCAACTCCTCGAGAGACGGGCCCTTTCCTTCGGTCTCAACGTCGTACTCGACCTTACCCACACCGTCTGTCTGGCAGTCAGACCCTTTCCTCTCACCTCTCACATCCGACGTAACATTCATTTAGCAGGTTTTAAAAAAGTATTCCAAGTCGTATTATTTAACAGTAAATAAAGCTGTTTTCTTTACTGCCACTCTGAATGGTGCTCAGCAGCAGTTTAATTTCACTTACATTGACTGTGGGAGACAGGTGGAGCAGATTAGGCGTCCCCTGAAGGGTGGCCAGGGGGGCCGCGGCTACCCTGATACAATTGCTGCCCCCCCCTGGCGAAGTTCTATGTTTGTATTTTTAAGGAAAAGGACAACTAGTCTATTTGAAGAACAATGAATGACAACACATGTATATACAGACACATAACACATTACAACATGATTGTTGTGGAACTCAAAATGTTAACTGTCTACTATGCACCTCAGATAATGAGTAACATTAACTGTAAAATAAGAAACCAAATTATATATCAGTATGCCATTCCTTAAATCATACTGACATAGTTGTCAACTAGCCCATATTACTACAACAGCATAATAGAATTCCTGAAATTCAGTTATGGCTTGTGGTTTTGGTGTGCGGCATGCAGCACCACAACATTTTCAGTGGCCCCATCTTGGCCACCCCTATGAAACATTTCAACACACTGGTGCAGGGCTTGTACATCGCGACATCACAGTAATGAATCGTGACATTATTTGTCAGTGTGGGAAGACGTTGTTTTGTTTGAAACTGCCACAGAGTTTCTCGTGCGAGAAACTTTCATTACCCTAGGTTAGGGTATATTTACGTTGCTTTAGGATTTTACAGTACTACACACCTCTCTCTCTCTCTCTCGTCTCAATATGGCGGAGCATCGCCAACAATAAATCCCATGCTCATATAACCTACCTGAATAATCAACTTTCAATACCGTCGTACTTCTCCAGTTAGCGGTTCAGCTTAAATTCGACCAGCAGATGTCAGCGTAACCCTTCGCCTTGGGACAGTGGCTGTTTTACTACTCTCTTTGCTCAGTTCGTTTGCTGTCACCGTCCCTTCCTGTTGATGTCACCCCTCACCTGCTATACGTCAGCCCGGTTCAGTCAGTGTGGCACCGCCATGGCTCCACTCATAGCTTCTGTGTAATATTTTGCTTCAACCTGTGACTGTATGAGTCAACCGCGTGTCGTGGCAGGGCTTATTGGTAATGACTGTACAACGGGTTCGCCGCAATGGAGACACGCCAGCAGGGAAATAGCAAGGAAGCCTGAGTTTACAGAAGTGGTATGTAGAGTATTTCGTTATATCACCTACATGTGAAATTCCACATTGTGGTAATATTGTATATAACTGGGCCTAATAGCCTACCTTTTTGTTTTATCAATAGACTACTACTAGGTTTCGACACTTTCTTTGAAGTGGTCATTTGTAGCCAACTCTGCGTGCGTTACAAACCTTTAATCGTCTGTCCAACTGGAGAATATGTGTCTAATAACCACAGAAACGATTGATTGTGAATGGATTTACTTACATTCGATTAAAACATTTAGCCAACGTGCGCAAAGTAACGCTGTCAATAACGTCAGTGAGATATGTAATTATTAGACTGGACTATGAGTGTATTTGTTAGACAGAACTATACATTTATTTGTTAGAGCTCTGTGATTTCAGCCCCCGGATGATACGCAGACGAAAACCGGCCTGGCTTTAAGCGACAAGCATGATGACTCTTAATGTATTCGGTTTTTTTGGTACCACTAACATTGTGAATTAAGCCTCAGCTGACCTGGTCAGGAGCCTCGCTGTTCAGTCTCACTTTGATTGTGCCATGTGGTGCCAAGGCGTAGAAGAAGCTGCGGTCAAACCAATATGTGTTTCAGTAGTTAATACGATGATTCTCACATAATGAAAATGGCATTTTGGGTGGTTCGCAAACCTTAATCTTTAGAAAGAAGACCTCAGTGGCTTACTAATTCATTGAGTTTAGTGAAAACTTTTTGTTCACTCAAATGTTTTTAACAGGACATGAATCCAATGGTGATTTCTGCTATATTGCAAAATATTTTTTTTATTTTTGGGTTAATGACTAACGACACATGTGGCTCCCGAGGCTAGACCAATTGAGAACCACTGGTCTATGGGACGGGTCAACACCGCAACCGATGGCTAGCCTCAAGCTAGCCCATTTGTGACTCAACCCCTAGGCGTATTGGGCTATTAGGCCTACCGTGAGTTCTCCCTTGGAGCAAGAACACTGACACTTCAATAGGGAAAATGAATATGAATTGGGGATTAACTGTACTGCCAATATTTATCTTAATACCCTGTTGATCTATCAGATCAGCCTTTTGTTGAACTCCCTCTCTTTCCCACCCTACCCCATAGACACTCCCCCTCCTTCCCATCCCTCATGAGTTGTCTTTTGCACACACACAAAATTCATGCCTTTCACAATGTTGTCACACAGCTTTGTGTGAGCTCACTATCAGCCAGTCAGAGAGAGCACACACAGGAATGCAGCACATAGGAGTCCCAAGGAAACACAAGTCGCTCCTCTATTCAAATCTTTATTATAGTTGGGCTTAGAGCTTAGAGCTAGCTACAGAGTGGCCTACAAAGGTAAGTTACACACTGTAACTTCTTTTGATCTGTATTTTAGTATTTAACTAAGAAATGTAGCTTATCTGTAATCTTAAGACCATAATTGACCGTGTAGTAGGCCTGCTGTCTTTTCATTGATGATGATCCCATTGGGGCATTCTGACTCCAACCATGGAGGAGATATCACTTATATTAGTCATGTCTATACAGTGAATAAATAGATATTGGAATAAATGGTAAATGGTAAATGCTGAATAACACTGAAACTAGCTTGTTATTTTAAAATCTGTCCACTTTAAACATATAGTTGAAGAGTCCTGGTGGGGGGTGGGGACTACTGATGAAAGGTGACTACTGATGATGGAGGAATTGAAGTTATCATCCTTCTGCTGTGAAACTGTTCCTTCACATCACAGTTAACAGTACATGTCCTCAATTAGATTAGCATCGGGACAGCGTGCTGAGCATTGCAGACCTTTGGAGCGAGAGGGTGTGCTGCAATACAGCTAGCGAGCTACTTATCAAAAGGTTCAGAGAGCAAAAACTACTCGCGTTTGGTTTTGGAACAAAACATTAGGAACCCCATATTAAACTGGTCTGGTGGAAATATTGAATATGACCGAGGCATTTGTTATTTTTATCGCAATCCAAATATACATATGTATTGATTTTTAAATGGAGGCCTGAGGAGTTGATTGCACATGTTTGTGTTTCCTTGCGTTAGTACAGTTAATTCTACTTCGTGAGGTTGAAGTTCGTTTTGTTTGGGAAGGACACACGCACGCACACACGCACACACACACACACACACACACACACACAGTCTGCCTGTATAGCTGAGCCTGCCTGTATAGACGTGTGTCAGTCAGTGCCAGTACTTACTACTTGCACGCTACAGCGCGGTCACTGTCCTGGCCACCACCAGAGCAGAACAGCCAGCTAAATGCTATCAGCCTGCTAAATGCTAGGTCACAGGAAGTGCACAGAGAACCTGGCAGCTCACCAAGGCCATCTTAGTCACTTTCCTATCATGTGAGGAGATTACGTCTGCAACTGGCCAGAGAGTCTCATACCCAGATTAGTGACTGTATGGCTCCCACTGCGTCAATGTGTTTCTCTGATAATTTAAATTGTATCCTCCCACTATGTCTGTGTGCAGTGGCATGGCACCCTCGGAGGCTAGCGTGAGCAGCTGGAACTGCAAGCAGGTGGCCGGCTGGCTGCGGGCGGAGGGCTTCGGTGAGTACGTGCAGCTGCTCTGCACCCAGCACCGCCTGGATGGCACCAGCCTGCTGGCCCTGACGGAGGCTGACCTCCGCGGCCCCCCGCTGAGCCTCACTGTGCTGGGGGACATCAAGCGCCTGGCGCTGGCCCTCCGGCGCCTCCAGAGACAGAACCAGGCCCGGCTGGAGGAGCTCGGCCTGGACCCCGCCGACGAGCTCTCCGGTAGCGGGCTGACGGCGAGAGGAGCGTGGGGTCCGGAGTGGAGCTGTACCAACGGAGTGGAGCGCAGGTGTCACCGGGCGGACCGGAGCTATAACGGCGTGAGTGAGTTCTGCCTCGGGGAGGGCGGGAGACCGGCGAACAGATCGGAGGGGCTGCTGTGCCACGCACACTCCGACGGGAGGAGCAGGCAGCACATGGCGGGGCGGCTGGACCCGGAGCTGTGGAAGACGGTCATCAGCTCCGTCTACGTCATGTTTGTGTTCGGCTTCACGTCCTTCGTCATGGTCATCGTGCACGAGCGCGTCCCCGATATGAGAACGTATCCACCGTTGCCCGACATATTCTTAGACAGGTATGTTTTTATGTGTGGGTGTGCGTGTGTATTTACATACGCGTGTTTAACACGTTTAAGATAAAAATGTGCTAGATTGCTAGATCAGGTTCCATGTATACGTTTTTGCCCTCAATATCTAATCTACACAATAAACACGTGTTGGCTTTCTGTCCTCTGATAGTGTTCCCAGAATTCCTTGGGCGTTTGCAATGGCCGAGGCCTGTGGCCTGATTCTGTGTTATATCTTCTTGTTGATCCTACTTCTTCACAAACACAGGTAACCTATTAATGCGTTCATGTCAATGTATTCGTGTATGTTATACATTGGTTGTGGGTTTGAGTGGGAGTCTAGTTATTCTGGTCCTGGTTTCCATATGTTGAAATATGCTCAGCCAAATCATGTGTTATTCAATGTGTACACCTACAAAAGCCTAGTCATAACCGTAGTTATTTTGTGCACCTCAAATATGGTCATACGTTTGCATGCCACGGTTTCACCATTGACGTCACCCATTTAAAAGCTGTACTCTGTGTGCCTCCTCAGGTCCATTCTGTTCAGGCGTCTCTGTTCCCTGATGGGAACGGTGTTTCTCCTACGCTGCTTCACCATGTTTGTCACCTCCCTCTCTGTGCCTGGCCAGCATCTAAAATGTGCTAGTAAGGTACAGACATTTTGAATTAAACAAATTATATTCATCCGCCATATAATGCAAATTATTTCACAACGAGGATAATCAACCATCAGTTACCACCTCTGTCACAATAACAGCGCCCTTTTATGTATCGGGTTCTATCGTGGTGATATGTTTGAGTATAATCAACCATCAGTGACATCCATATTTCAAAATAAAAGCGCCATTGTATGTATCTGGTTCTATATCGCGTGTTTGAGGTTGCTTTGTGGTCAGGTGTCATAATGTGAGTGGACTCATTGTTCCCCCAGATGTATGGCGATACCTGGGGCAAGATACAGAGGGCGCTGGCCATCTGGAGTGGCTTCGGCATGACTTTGACCGGTGTTCACACGTGTGGCGACTACATGTTCAGCGGCCACACCGTGGTCCTCACCATGCTTAACTTCTTTGTTACCGAGTGTAAGTGGCAGCGCTTTTGCACACTTCCTTCTGGCGTAGCTTCTTCTACTCTAAGAAGCTACGCCTCCACGCAATCCAGGATTTTTCAATGATTACAAACACGATAGGTTAGGGTGTAAAGTTCTGGGCTTGACCTCCAATGTCCACAGCATACATGTAGGCATCCTTGAGCAACATACCCACTCCCTACATGCTCCTTAATGACTTGTATCTGAAAGAAAATCACTAATTCGCTTTGGACAGCCACTAAAAAGTAAATATTGACTTTTGCACCAGTCTGTCCAGGTTTGAATCACATTGTCATTCCTAAATTACGTTACCTCTGATCTCATTTTCCACCAGACACACCAAGGAGCTGGAACCTGATCCACACCATCTCATGGGTGCTGAACCTCTTCGGGATCTTCTTCATCCTAGCGGCGCACGAGCACTACTCCATCGACGTCTTCATCGCCTTCTACATCACCACACGCCTCTTCCTCTACTACCACACGCTGGCCAACACACGCGCCTACCACCAGAGCCGGCGTGCCCGCATCTGGTTCCCCATGTTCTCCTTCTTTGAGTGCAATGTGAACGGACCCGTGCCCAACCAGTACAACTGGCCCTTTGACAGGCCCGCTTTCATGAGGAGTCTGATTGGTTAGTGTGCGTGTGCGTGCGCGTGTGTGCGCGTGTGTGTGTGTGTGTGCGACATCTGCGTGACGTCTGCAGCTACAAAGGGCAAGTAAACACAAACAGGTTGGCACCCTAATCCTAATCCTAAGGACCGCCTTAGCTGAGGGAGTAGGAACTGCACCTGTAAGCAGCTGGGCTGTATTTGAAGATTCGTTGTTGGTGGCTGCTGATCAGAACATGGAGGGCTATGAGCAGAATCTTCCTGCGGGAGCACCGTGTGTTCAATACTAATATGCCTTTGACCCATACCCTGCTATTACTGGGTTGCCTTATCTGGTTATTTTAAAGTGGCAGCAGAGCAGACCCAGTGTTTGGAGTCTTTCTGGAAACGGTTCTGTTTGTGCTTATTTTGTGTAATGGTACGGTTACACTCTCGCCACAAACCTTTTAAGTAGCCACATGTTTACTTTGGCGCTCTGGTCTTGAAAGTGTAGGCTTTTTAATTTTATTCTTTTAAACCAAAGTGTAGTTGTTTTTTTTTAAATCCAAAGAACACGAATGTACACGAAATGTATTGTGATCTGCTTTGCAAACTGATCTATTTGCAATACCATGTTATTTGCTTCTGTGTTATTTATAATTTTGTATTTTATTTTTATCATGTGTAGATGTTTTGTGCAGTCACATATCAAGAAGAATCTATGCAGTTAATGCGTTGGTAAAGCTTTAAATATGCAGAATTGGAAATGAAGAGTTTAACAGTTGCGCAATGTCTGAAGGGTTTGGGGAATCGGTGGATTCAATTGTTGGTTTAGGGCACATAAAATTGTTTTTGTCACATTTGATGTTGAAATTGTAGTTGATTTAGCACATTTGTATAACAAACCTGTTTACAATTTAATTCCTTTTTTTTATACATTAACATTGGAGTGATGGTTTACAAGTTTATTTATTTGCAATGCAATTAATAATGTTTTTTGCCGTTTGGCTCAACAATTTCTGTATTTCAAAGTGATCACTTGGCCAGCGGCCTTGACCAATATTGTATTTTTGGCAGTTGTCTAATAGGTCGAATGATTAAAAAAAAAAAAGTCAATATTTTAACTTCCTTGTGTGGTGTGTGATTAACCCACCCATTGCATTTTACAACAGAACAAATGTGTGATATCATGGTTAACAATATATTACACAAAAAGGCGTGCCTCTAAAGTATTGTCTTAGTATTGACCAATACATCCTGGTCTTGAACTTCCCCACGCCTTTAAACAAACACTGCTACAACATTTTAGTATTCTGGTAATCAGCAGAGATACGCAACAGTGCCCGCATGAATATAAAGGCGACAGCAGAGAGTGGTTGAACGGTAAGCTAACTGTAGTCCAGGACCACAACACTTCTCAGGATGGTAAGAACTTTGATGCTTTAGGTACATGGATGCCGTAATGGTTAAATGTGTTGCTGTTTTAAAATGTTCTAAATCAGTCGATTTTTGCGTCTGTGTCCTTTTTCTTAGAATTCCCTCCGTGTTTTTGTTTGCCTGCTGGGTCTGGTGGCTCTCTCTCACTGTGACTGCTTTTTCGAGGAGCTGGTGCTTAAAGATCTGAATAATCCTCCAACTGGTGAGTCCAACCGGCGTGCCAATTACAAATGAGAGACTGTTAGAAAAATAGAAAGGAATCTAATTGACACAAGTGATGTATTTGTGTAGCTTGTGTGGATAGGGATGGCGGGAGACATGCCTTTGGCTCGGGATGGGTCAAAGACTGCTACGAGTGCTCCTGCACGCAGAATGGCATGAGCTGTTGCAACATGTAAGTCGAATGTGATGTTATATCAAAGATCTTGTATAGTCCACACAGACAGCCCCTTTTATTAGATCTTCTTTTATTTTTGGGGTATCAATGTTCTTTGCTCGTCCCTCTCTTTGTGTAAATCACTTGATTTTCTTCACTCTCGTGGAGCCTATGTCTGGTTCAGTGTCTTTAAACTGGAAAAGTCTTAAAACATTTATTGGAATTCTCTATCATTTGTCTTCTAGCGTCCCTGACATGGATCCTATGGACATTCCCAATGAATGTGAGCTGGTTGTGAATAAGAAGGCCTGCTCTGCCAAGTTTGTGCTGAAAGCAGACAAGACAAAGGAGTGTCCTATCTAAAGACAGTGTTTACTACAATTCACTCCAGAACGAGAAGTTTTCTAAACGCGCACGCCTCTGTCTGTGTGTGATAATTGTGTTAGCTGTGGCTTCAATGCTTACAATATCAATAAAAATGGATGAGTAAGTCGTTTTGTTCTCCAAAATGTCTATATACATTTACGTGGAGCAGCCAGCTAATCATCTAATATAATAGCTTGGCCACTGTGTGGCAGTAGAGTACTACAGTATGTGGGCCTCCATCTGCTCAGAGATTCTTAAAAACTGTTAATGTTTTAACAGTTGTTAAAACATTAACATGTTTCTCATGTAAATATTTTGGTTTACATGGTCTTCCATTCACAAGCTCTCATTCCAATGCATTTGAAACTATAAAGCGCCTCACATTTACATTTAGAGCATTTGGCGGACGCTTTTATCCAAAGCGACTTACAAAAAGTAACACATTTGTCGAAAGAGGGAGACAACAATATATCGCTGAAAGTATAGTGCAATTAGAACAGAACAAGTTACAAGCATTCCTGGTTGCCAGGTCAATAGAAAAAGTTTACAAGCTTACAATTGCTAGATTGGCTCCTTACTGTACAAGGGCATTACAGCGCAGTAGCACACCACTAGGAACACTGTCAGAGCAGGGGATACAAGGCACATGTCTCCAAAGCATGCAAGGATATGTCTTTGCAATAGTTGTATTCATCTAGTTGCTGAGTGCTTCACTTTGGCGGATCCAGCAGCCAGTCTGTGCAAGGAGGAGGGGAAGAGCGAGCCCGGGTTCACTCTGATGTCACCGAAGACCTGTGCCTTGTATCCCCTGCTCTGACAGTGTTCCTAGTGCTACTGCGCTGTAATGGCCTTGGGTCTGGCCGGGAACATTGAGCTGGTCTCCATCATCTGCTGCCCGGGAGACACAGTCAGTGTCACCAGCATCTTCATCTGTAATCTGTTCGTCTCGCCCTGGTGTGTGTGTTCCGCATGCCTTTAACTGTCATCTACACTACGGCTGGATAATTCAGGGTAATTGTACACAATATTGTAATAAATATCACAATATGCTTCAATTCAAATACCATTCTAAACAGTTTAAGTGAGGGTCATTACATTGGTATATGTACAATATATGTACAATATATAGGTATGGTATCGGACCAAAAGTAGTTCATGCTGTTCTCTCTGTGCCACCTGCTGGCCACATGCTCCACCTGTTTTAGCCCTCTTGTCTTGGGGACCCCAGCTCCAGCTTCCACCAGGAGGCGACAGACGCTCTGCTGTGTTGTGGCCAGCGCCCAAGGGAGGAATGTTTGGATCATTGCCTTCAGTCTCCGCTACATATGGAAGTGTATGTGTGATCACACAGGACAGGAGTGTCAATTTGTGGCTACATTATAGTAGGAAGAACACTGTGTGAATAGATGATGACATTGATTGATTGATTATATTACCGGTTAATGGTCTGGGATTTATTGGCCTTCTATGTGGAATGTGGAGCTATCACAAAATGTTTTTCTTTTCGATTTTTCCGTGATGAGCTGTGATAACTCAGTCGTGTTATGTTACAGTTATATTGTACAACAAAAGTTATACAAAAAGTGTATTGGTATGACTATATATCAATATCAAGTTTTTCTTCAAAGTTGACTAGGTTTTTGTTTCTACAAATCCAAAGTCCAAAGTACAAATCCAAAATCAAAGTCCAGTTCAATCCTGTTCAGCAAAATATTAACTTTTAACAAATGTTGTTGTGAATTGAGAGAATACAGGAAGGAGTTGAGAATACAGGAAGGAAATCAGTAATGGAAATAATGTCTAATGGAAAACAAATGCATGTGATCGACTGTTGTGAAAAAGTGATCGTGCGATAAGAGATTTATTTTAATATTGTGTTGTATTTAGTATGGGTTTTTTTGTATTTGAAAGACATTCACATTCAATGTGTATGTGCCTTTATCATAATTTCAAAAAAGCCTTACATTACAAAAGCCTTACACACACAGCAAGCATTTGTTCATTTCTATTGGAGATTGTAATGATTACTTTAAAGGCCACCAGAGAATGACGAATGAGAATGATGATAGTATTAGGGTCTCAGTAAGTATCAGAGGATTTATTTATGCTGGCTCATATTTTAACAATAATCTATACTGGTGTCATGGTGTGTGTATACACTGCACTCAGTATTATAATACAATACTAAAATGTACAATATGACTATGCCATACATTAAACGGATGTATAATAATAAGACAATTATTTACAATATGATTATGTCATACATTAAACGGATGTATAATAATAAGAAAATGATTTCCAATATGCTTATGCCATACAATAAACGGATGTATGATAATAAGAAAATTATTTCCAATAAGATCATGCCATACATTAAACGGATGCATAATAATAAGATGAAACGGCAAAATAACCGTTCTCTTTATACAGCCATGAATATGTAACACATATTCTCGGGTTTCTCCTCGCGGGGGAACTGACGTTGCGTATTTCCCAGAGTTCCTTGCGTTACCAACAACACGCGCGAATGTTTTACGTTAGTGTGCTTCGAAGGTCGGTGCTGGTATGTAATTTTATATGATTAAACATGCTAATCTTGAGGAAAAAGTATCTGTAAAGTTGCTGTGCAGTCTCCCACCATAAATTCGGCTGGCATGGTCGAACTTCTGGACACGAGATTAGCCACACATATGACACAAATTAGCATATATATTGTATATCATTTCGCTGGACACCGTGTTTATTGTCTAGGTAGTGTAACCAAAGCAACACTAGATTAAACGCAAAACAAATAGTTTAATACAGCAATCGACAAGTATTGTATTAATAAACAGCAGGTCAGGCTGTTGTTGTTGATAAATATTAGGCTATGAATACATATAGCCTACATATTGACAATGGAAACCCTCAACTTTCGATGCAGTTTAGCTCTGATGATAAGCTAAATGCGTTTAGACAACATGTTAACTTCATCACTACGTTGCATATAGCCCATATGGCAGTATATGGCCCCATCTCTGTAGAAAGCTTTTTTTGGAAAGTGTAGTTTTGTTTACTTTTAGATCTGAACCCTGACCACTGTGTGCTATCCTTTTGTCTTTTGACAGGTGATCCCTCAAGTTAAGAAAAGGCCATGATGGCCAAAAACAATCAATGTTCATCTATTCTCAAAGGTAGACAATTTAACTGAACAGAGTGGTTTATTTCATTCAAATCCAGTCCACAGTTTATACATGTCTGAGGCTATTCTGTTCCCAGATGTTGTTGCCTATGTTGACGTGTGGTCATCAAACAAAACAGAAAACTATTCGAAGCCATTCATTGACCAACTCAGGGAAATGGGCGCAGAGGTGAGTTTCTGATGTTTGTGTATTTGGAGAATAGAAAAACCTGCACATTCAGTTTATGAACTCTACATCATCCATTTCATTCATCCAACATCCAACAATGTATCTTCTTTTACAGGTTTCAAAGACATTTACAAAACATGTCACCCATGTTGTATTTAAGGACGGTCATCAAGCCACTTGGAATAAAGCCAAGAAAATTGGGGCAAAGCTTGTATCTGTTCTTTGGGTGGCCAGGTAAACATGCCATTATTGTTTTTGCCGAATGCGTTTATGTATATAGTGCTTTTATGTATGTGATGGTTTTAGGTATACAGTCTTTTCATGTCGACAGAAACATTCGTGTATACTTTGGTAAGCACCTGGAGTTTATCAATGATGTGAAAATTGTGTGCAGATGCAAAGATGAAGCTGAATTTGTTGATGAAGAATTGTGCCCGGGCCAGAATGATGAAGGCAATCGTTTGCTAAAGAAAAGGACGGTTAGTGAACATAGATTAACCAGTATGATCAATGATCAGTTTAGCTAGAGTGGCTAAGTCACGCCCACCTCATGCATCACGCCTCAACCTTAGAAACTGAGGTTTTATCGGAGTCAACGGAGCTGAATTTCAATCTTTGATTTCAATCTGAATCTCTATGAATGTTCCTGGCAGGGTTTGTCTAATCCACATGAAGAATTATCTAATTTGTTGAAATTGAAAAATGTGATTATTTAAAAAAAAAAAATGTCTTAGCTCTGACTCTCATACAACTTTATCCCTTTCTAAGGTCCAGGCATGACACATGAAGTTGGCGTGACCAGACACTCAAATATAATTTATTAGCATATCTGGCCAATGTATTCCTACTTAGTAAACTCATTTAAAAAAAACCCTATTTGATCATAAACCTTGTCTAGTAAATGGGATACATACAGTTGATGCCCTATCTTGATGTAATACACTTCATCCCAAACCTTTTCTATGTGTTTGTAGCACCGTTGCATGCAGCCAAAAGATTCTGCTGAAAAGACTCCCGAGAACAACAGACGCATGAAGAAGAAACTGGACAAGATGATCAAAGACCTAGCTCCGCAATCGCCTCTTTGTAAGAGTCCCGTACGCTCTTTGAACGATCAATCCCATTATTTTTAGACATGTTGTGTAATTTGGCTTGTGGCCATCCATTTTGTCAATGCGAAGTCCTGGACGTGTCCCCGTACATTATCGACGAGGAGAATGGGATCGTCTACAGCCCCTCGCTGAAGAGGTCCGACAGCATGGCTCAGCGGTTGAAAGAAATGAGGGCGAAAAGGGAGAACCTCTCACCCACAGGTAGGCGCAGCGTGGTTACCAGCAGAACGACAGAAGTACATGGTTCTTTAGATAATGTTATGGCTCCATAGATACCTACCAAATGTGACAGTGTTGCATTTTGCCACTCAGCCTCACAGATGATGGAGGCTGCCTGTTCCTCCCTGGGGATTAGACCTGGTCTTGGATTCTCACCGACTATATTGAAGTTCCTGGGTAAGAACCTTGATATTGTAACCTTGTAATTACACAGAAATTACATTTAATATCGAATGTGATAATGTTTGTTTTTCTTTACTTTTTATTGTGCTGACTGATTTTCTTTTTGGGCTTTTCTTCTTAAATGTAGCTAATCGGTCCCCAAAATGTATTTTTTCTTTTTGTATTTTCATTTCATCATTCAATTTCATTGTACTCTCTCTATTCTCAATTCAGATGACAATTCTGATGAGGAGTCGTCTTCGTCTCCGAGTCGTCCGCATCACTCACCTGATGAGAGAGGAGAATCCAACCGACACGTGGACGCCGGCACTCACCAGACCATGGAAAAGCCCTGGCTCTCACCTTGCAGTGACGTGCCAAAAACGAAATCACTGACCGATTTTAAAAGGCTAAATTCAGGAGACGGAGCTCCAGAAGAGATGCGCTTGCACACAAAGTCGAGGAGGAGCTCTGCTAAAAATGAGCTACTACAGAAACAAAGTGGCTCTGAGGTTCCTTTCCAGGATCCCATAGCTGAGCTTCCTGAAATCCCCAAAATCAAAAAATTAAGACAATCCAAGTTAAACTTTAATAGCAGTGCAGTTAATAAAAGCGGACCTTTGCCCGATGATGTTAAACCAGGGAGACAAAAGACTAAACCAGTGAGGCATACGATAATGTCTCCAGATGATTTAAATCCCGCTAGCTGCCTCTCTTCTCCAGCTGTTATTCAAAGCACTCAAGTCAATCCAGAATTAGCCAAAGGCGTTATTTTTGAATTCAAGAAAGCAGACCTGCCAACACCTAAAAAGAAGAGAAGAGCCTCATTATCTGCATTGGCAAGGAAGTCCACCCTTCCAAATGAATGTTTAAGCATTGCTCCAAGTTTACTTGAGGTGGAGGAGGACGACGACGTATTTGAGGACTACTTCTCCCCGGCTAATCACAATCCTATCCAGAAGAGACCCAGTCTGTCCATAGAGAGCGGCATCCAGCTTCCTTTCCAACTGGCCTCCGTGTCTGGCAAGCGGAAGCGAACGAGAAGTGAAACCTCTGCGCCTTACTACTACAACAACAACAACAACAATAATAATAAGAGAAAGCAAAAGGAAATGCAGAGTTCCATGAACTCCTCGGACCACCGGTGTAGCGATGTACACGATAAACCTAGAACACATCCA
>OMKP01035700.1:0-12532 GCA_900302375.1 Bathygadus melanobranchus | reverse complement strand
TAAGACCTTGTTTGTGTGTGTGTGTGTGTTTGTGTGTGTGTGTGTATGGTTGTGTGTTTGTGTGTGTGTGTGTGTTTGTGTTTGTGTGTATGTTTGTGTGTGTGTGTTTGTGTGTCTGTATGTGTGTGTGTGTGTGTGTGTGTGTGTATGTGTCTGTGTGTGTGTGTGTGTCTGTGTGCATATGTGTGTGCGTGTGTGTGTGTGTGTGTGTGTGTGTGTGTGTGTGTGTGTGTGTGTGTGTGTGTGTCTGTGTGTGTGTGTGTGTCTGTGTGTGTCTGTGTGTGTATGTGTATGTGTGTGTGTGTGGTGTGCTACAGGACTTAGTGTCTGCAGAGCAGAGCACTGCGACCGTCACATTCCGGAGAGGACCACGGGAGGAGAAAAAAAACAAGCAGATGTTTCCACTCTGGGAAAAAAAAAGAAAGAAAAAAAGACAAAACAAACAGCATCATAGTGTAGCAATTATGGCCGCTGAAAATGCAGTACTTCTGGAGCCCAGCGTGTTCCCACCGAGGCCCGGCGGCGCGCACAGCATCCCACACAACAAGCTCATTAGGTTAGCATACATCCTCCCTCTGATTCTGCCGCGGAGGAGTGAGCGTCACAGCACCTGGTACGCACGTGCACATCCATCCTGCCGCATACACACACAGCTGGCCGCGGCCGCCGAGGTTATACATTATCCTCCACGAGAGCGTGAAATGCAGCCGCCGCGCCTCGTTTTACGTTTTAAGCTACACCTTTCTCTCTCTCTCTCTCTCTCTTCCTCTCTCTCTCTCTCTCTCTCTCCTCTCTCTCTCTCCTCTCTCTCCCGCTCTCTCTCTCTCCCCCTCTTTTTTTTTTTGGCGCCATGTGAGAGGCAGGCTGATTAATCAAACTCAGAGCCGCTAATGCTAACACTCAGTCAAGTGGGTTTGCCGCGCTCTCCCGTCTCTGGCAGCAGGGTGGTTCGTCCTGAGGCCTGCTGATTTGTCCTACGACATCTCCCTCCAGGAGGAAACACACAAATACAGCCAAGGATTTTATTCTCTCCTGGCAGTGTTTTTCCGTCATGCCGCCCAACAGAATATACTCACACACACAAATGTAATCAATAAATACAACGGAAAGAAAAACAGGGGAGAAGAAAACAACACACCCAAATCCAAGTGTGAATGATTTTAAATGATCTGGGAGAAGACAAAGCAGCAGAAAGTATCATTCTAGTCATGAACCGAACATATGTCAGCCAGTGAAGTTTTGAAAAGCAAACAGCTGGCTAGTTCAACTGAGAGGAAACTGCCAACTGAGCAAGAAGGATCTCTCCCTGAGTGTCACCACCGGCAGCATGAGGCAGTACCAGAATGTTTGGATTCCTACTGTACAAGGGGAGGGGAAAGAAACAGGCTCCACTTGACAGCTTGGGGCTGACAAGTGTAACAGTGACACAAATTTATACAAATCCTGCACTTACGTTTCACCCTCCACTCAGAGTTAAGACAAAATAAGAGCATGTATTATATATATACATATATATATATCTTTTTATATTTATATCTTTTTTTATGAGCATGCTGTGTGAATTAATTTCAATACATTAAATATTATTGTATCAGGGTATATATTTGTATGTGGGTGCATGTATGTGTGTGTCGTCTTCTTTTCCATTCCATAAACAGAACAGGAATGCTAATTATTGGGCTTCACACGGCGTAAAAATTGCATCTGCACTCACTGTCAGTGTTCGGCGAACTAAATAAGCTCGGTATACATTTTGACAGTAGTGTCTCGAATCACAATGGATTCAGGATGTAACCGAAATGTGCCCTATGCAGTGCATGCTATCAGACTTCCATTTGTGCTATCGACGCTTTGTATTCCCGAAAACCCGATACAGGTGGAAACTGGAGGGTTGTTTGACAGCATATTTTATTTCCACGGCCTTTAATTTAAAATCAAAATCAACCTTTGTGAGCACTGGAATGTGAACATGCTTCGCGCAGTGTAGGATCTATTACAGAAATATCAGACCCTAAAGCGTAGCTGTTGATCGCCTCAACTTCACAATATTAGCCAGATGGCAGAGTCAATCCAACTGCTAGCAAGACTGCTGCCCACAACGGATGATTTTACACGACCATACACCATAAACTCCTGTAATTGGTAAGCAAAAAAAAAAGGGTTTATAATGAACATTGTTCTTTCAAATTCTATACTAATGGTGATCCCTATTCCATTGGGAACAAACCATCTTGATGTCATCTTTGATTACTTTATTCCCGAAGAGTTCCAGATGCACTAGTCTTTCCTCGAGGGAATAGGAGAGATACGTTTCTGACCTCAAGTATCATTTAGATGTCTAGTCGTGTGTCGACGTGCAATAAAGACCACGTAAGAAACGATAGGAGGGGAGACTCAGGAGCTGCATTTAAAATACTGGCGGTTTATTCAAAATATGCCATTTGTATGCTTTGTATGCTTGGAACAGAATAAAAAGATCTTTAGCGAAAACAATATTGAATTTATGTCACGGGAAGAATTAGGTGGAATGCTTTTTTTGTCTAAAGTAGAGTTGCCATGTCGGCATTACGCTTCATAACTCCGATGATAAATGACAGATGGTTATTGATTAAATACGCAGTATGGATATTTCCGCTGAGTCACACTTGCAGAGTCAGAGTGCACAAAAGGGACATCCACCGTGTAAAAAAAAAAATAAAACCCATGTACAACACACCATATGTAGTTGAGCTCACATGGGTGATTTCGTAGCCCAAGGGAGAGCTTACATTGAAATGCTCTTTGACCATGAAGTGGCCCTGCCCTGTAATAGTGGCTAATGGCTGCGTGGTGTTGCAACCTGGCCGAGGGGGACCGGGCACCGTGTCCTGCTACATGTCTGCCTTCAGGTCTACAGGTTCCACACAATGAGCAAAGTTGGGGATTACGTTGTATTTAGCTGGTTCAACCTGCCACGACATGGAATGTTTTATTAGTAACAACAAAAGGCTTATAAGATGATATGGTATATTGAGAGAAAAAAACATTTAAATGCAGATCAAGTTCACATTTCAGTTTGAAGAGGTTTTCTAGGTGATTGATAGATGAAAACAAGCATGTTCCAGGACAAGTGATGCATGTCGTCCTGCAATATAACTGCAATACAGTAGTTTAATTTAAAGGGCTATTGTTTTGAAAGTATTTGACCAAACAATACACAATACATGGACGTGCCTAACAGAAAACATAGATTTAAACAGATATTTTGGCCAAACCACTCAGGTACACAGCCAACCTTGACTTTACATACTTAAGCTCCACAAGGTCGCAAGCTAAGCCAGCCTCAGGTTCAACTAAGCTGACATTTCCAGAAAGAACAAAATAAGGACATGGTTCCAGAGCATCTTTGAACCTTGACCCACTGAACCACGGTGGACTAATCACGAGTGGTATGGACAAGGCTATGCTATTGAAATGTCTCCGAATGACACAGTGCCCTAATCACTGTATGCTTACATCAAATGATCCCCCAGCTAAATTCTTCAAAGGGCAGAATGGGGGGTATCAGGCTCTCAACACAACAGCGACATGTCAAAGGTTAAAGGTGATCAAATGAGTGCTTTGGGAAGCTCATCTCTCTACATAGCATATGACAGGGGGCAGGGGAGTAGCGTATGTTACAGCTGCACACAGTGTCATTCTTTAAAGGTTATGACGATGAGACTGGACATTTGACATACATACTTTTGAACTTTGACCTTGACTCTTGTACGACACACATGTGATCATCCTTTTTTTTTTACTATACTATATTTTTTGGCAATCACCATTGTTAGTGTTTTGGTTTTGGCAATGTGGCTAACTACGGTGGTTGAAGAAGTACTCAGATCTTTTACTACAAGTAAAAGTAGTAATACCACAATGTAGAAACACTCGTTAAACACACAGAAAAGTCCTGCACTAAAAATGTTACTAAAAGTACAAAATTATTAGCATCAAAATATTCTTAAAGTACCAAAAGTAAAAGTATTCATTATGCAGAAGGGCCAATTTCAGAATAATATGTATTATTGGATGATATTTATTGATGTATTAACGCTTAGATGTTCCAACTGGTACCGGTGGAGCTAATTTTAATGTATTAATACATATTTGATATATTACTTTACATAGTGCTGGGTAGCTTGCAAATGTCCTCCTTATTGATCTAATAATGTCATTTATTTATCGATTATATTTTGTATTGTTAATCTGAACCTGCAAAGTAACTAATAACTAGTGAGCTATTAGTAACTAGTAATAAATTGTCAGATACATGTAGTGGAGTAAAAACTACAATATTTGCATTTAAGGTGAGTAGAAGTATAAAGTAACAGAAAATAGAAATACTCAAATAGAATAATATCAAATAGAAAAAATAGAATAAGTACCTCAAATTTGTGCTTAAATACAGTAATTGAGTAAATGTACTTAGTTACTTTCAACCACTGGCTAAATAAACTAAATAGGTTACATCATTGCTAATTTAGTGTTTAGTGTATCGTGATCAGGAATTGTTTATGAACTGCAGTGCATGTAGTTCATGTTTTCTTCTGTCTCATCCGTGACCCAAAAGCATGTCTCTTTCATCTGCTAATTTGCTTCTGCTGTTAGAGGAAGGAAAATAATAGGTAAAAATTGATCAGGGTACACCCACATTGACTTAACGTGACTCTACTTGTCTGTAATAATATGCATGAATGTGGAGAAACACACTTTACAGATCGAACGTTTAAGTTACATAAGGTGTCATTAGAGCCTGCCATTGAATCTAACCTTGAAGTCATACATTTGGGGATTTGATAAAAGAAATCTACAATTTTAATGTTGAACATTTGAATGAATTAACATAAAAATTCTATTACATTTACCACACAAATGTACAGATATACACATGTTTATGAGCGTGTACACACACACACACACGCACACACGCACACACACACACACACACACACGAACACACACACACTCCCTCACAAACACACTTCGCAATCATCTCAACCGTGACCTGCGGGGTTATGTGCACTGACTCAGGAGGGAATTCTTTTTAATCAGGTTCGACGACAAGACGTGATAAGGAACTGAGTCATCCGCTGTGATGCAGAAAGTATACGAAGACAACTGAGGGATAAGCTCCAAACCTCTTCTGACAAAACCCCTTGTCTGCGGAAGCTCCGGTGGACACAATGACATGTGAAATACGAGGGTCAGCCATCAGTCACTCCTCGTCGATCCCATCCTGTTGCCATTTTGAATTTTGAGCACCGGGAAAATATTAACCTCTCTCACCCTCGAATTGCGTGCTTGGACAGCGTGGCAATGGGCACAGACGACTGACGGGCAATGTATCAGTGTAACTGTTGCGTGTCACTTTAATAAAGGCTTTCGGTCACATAAACCGTGCATTTAAATGGTGCTAGCTTGTAGCTGAGATGGGCACTTTGAGGGCACTTCGTAAAATGCCCTGTCCTAATTGCCTCTTAGAAGTTGCAGCAACTGTAAGGCGGCAGCCTGTCTTTTGTTTCGTATGTAATAATGTCCTAAAATAAAATAATTCCTACTATTATGTGTTCTATTAAAACATCAAGAAAGTAGAGTCCCGGTATATGTCCTTTATGTAACGAGCTCCAATATCCGAATAGCAGAGTCATTCACCGGCTTCCGTAAGAGACTCACCTGTTCAAAGTTCACCTGGACTCTGCATACAGTATGTTCGTACGTCCTGGCACTTAAAAATAGCACTTAGCATTGTGCGGCATCTTATCCTGGCTAGCTTGCTGTTTACCAGCAAGCGGTCAACCTAGCAATTCTGAGCAACATGTTCTATTCAAATCATACTGTACCATCAGCGATATATTGTTGTTTCGCTCTTTCGACAAATGTACTTGTTGTAAGTCGCTTTGGACAAAAGCGTCTACCAAATGCCCTAAATGTAAAATGTTTATACTCAAACACTTGTGGTGTTAAATGCAGCTTAGTAGAGGTGTTGAATTCAACCATGTAACGCAACTATGTATGCAATGCATCTATCTAATCTGTTCCATATGATCTATGTAAGTTGAGAGATTAACCTCGGTGTGTCGAGGGCGGTTCCGCAACTTCCGCTGACCTGCGGGTTCATAAGACTGGGCGATGTGCGATATCTCCTTACACCCACTGGGAGCCCGCTGGTGTTATTTTACAACCAACCCATTGTTAGTGGTTGGGATGACACAAAAGATACAGCCAGTGACATTGTACAGCTTTAACTAAGGTGTCGAAAGCATCTAAACATTGCAACGCTGTCATGATAAATGTTTATAGTGATAAATGTTCATAATGACTCTTCAGTGGCCAAATATAGTTTGCTTTGCTTTTTTAAAATCCTCTTTGAGGGTCATTTAGCTTTATCTCGTGTCGCGGGCACTTTTATCCAATAACAGTGAATTCAGAGGTCATAACTTTCCTCTCAACTTGCTCAAGGTAGGTTGCGGACATTGGGGATGAAACCCAGCACCGTTCAGTTGGGAGTTGAACACCCCAGTAGCCACTGCACTAACCCCAAGTACGGGTTGAGATGGATTCTGTCGCTCCTCATCGAGTGAACGGGTGAAGTGAGTTCCAAAAATGAGTAGTGTACCCTGCAGTCAGACGCAGCCTACACATAGCTCAACTCTTGAGCCACGGCACAACAGAGAAATCTGGCAGCCAGCTTCTGCCGAAGCCACAAATGAGATCACTGGGGGTTTTCTGAGCAAGGTCAACACGGAGACACACAACATGTTGGCAGAACACCTTCCTCCCTCACCGAGCTCTTGAAACCCGCTGCGCCATCCAAGGAACGCACTTTAGGCAAAGAGACGACAGAAAAGTCAATGTGTAATGTAATCACGCTTAATGCTGGGATCCGCATCGCCGGGGTTGAAGGGAACTGGTGTCAAGAGGAAGGGGGTAAGAGACGCAGCAGGCGGGGTTGGTAATCATATGTGTCAACTAGACACAGCCAGTTCTCACAAATCCTACTGAATACAGTATGGGGATTTATGTTTTCTGTCAGGAATTTTATATCATCCCTAAACTTTATATCATATATTGTTGAAGATTAAATGAAAAGTATGGAGGGAGTGACAACACACTGTTGTTGGTCATTTGTGTAAATCTATTTCTACTATTTGCATTTGTTTCATACACTGTGACCTGTGTCCGAACCCCCAGTTTCAATGCGGATGTTTAAGCTTGAAACAAAAGGACAGCCATTAGATGGCCTGTCACAGAATATAGTGGTCTCGCTCGGGCCCTGTGCCTGCTGGCTGTGTCCTTTGCCTCGCCCCGGTTTGCTCTGTGAGACTGCCAGGACATTGAGCCTGACACATCAGAACTGCTGCTCGCTTCATGCCCTCTTTCATTCCCACTATCACAGAGTCAAAGCCCGGAGAGACAAAGCCGTCCAGAGACTGAGCCCCGCTGGGCCTTGACTGGGCCAAGATCCGATCAAGCCTCGAGGAGGGGGTCATCCTCTTCCCTGACTTCAACTTGCTATGATCTCTGAACCAATTCAAAAACGGGCCCCTGACTTGATTCGAGCAGACAGTCCCCACCCACCCCCCACCCCCCTTGAAAGCTGCCTTTGGTTTGGCTTCTGTAGCCTAGAAAGGAAAGTGCAGGGTCAGGCTGCACACACACACACACACACACTGTAGAGAGCTTCAGCTAAGGCAGTGTTGGAGCAGGGGGGGTGGGGTGGAGGAAAGCTGATAGCCATGCTCCAGGTGCAGATGGCACTATGTTTTATGTGTGGCCTCAATGGATCATGTCAGCCCAAGCTACTGCAGGCATATAAAATGGGGGAGATCACACAAAAACATTGTCTCCTAAAATTCAATGTTTCATTAGTAGGTAATTTCCCATGACAGGAAATGCCTAATGGATGGCCAGTACACTTATGTCACACGTGCATGAAAGCAATGCTTAAAATAAGGCTTTGCTATACAGTATATACAGCTCTAAACTGTAATGTAATAGCATCAACCGTTATGTAGCACAGATACAACAGGCAACAGGTTTCGCTGGTTGGGCAGCATGAGATTGTAATATAACAGTTTTAATGAGGAGTCTCATCAACAAACGTTTCAACACAAATTACATTATTTGTGAACCTTTAAAAAAAAAAAAAACACTACTTCAAGTAGTACAAGAGAGAACATTTTACTTAGCGGTTACCACCGCGATTGTTAACTAACCATGAGTTCTCATCGCTGCATACTGTGTGGTGAAGTGATCAATGCAGACAATACCCACGGGGATCCCGAGGCCACTGCAACCCTGAAAACCAGCCGTGGTCAGAGGTCACCAGAGGGGATGCAAAGATCCAAGTCTCATCCCATTGTGCGACACGTTGCCTTTTGCCTGTACGCCCCAAAGGCTTAGTGTCAGTGTTAACACTTCAAACACTCAATATCTCCACGAAAACACAAAGGACACTACGGCTGCTTGCCATCCGCCATCCTTTTCTAGCAGGAACAAAGATATGGATCCATCCCAAAGGTCACTGCCAGTTGAAGTTTCAATGATTAAGCAATGCTTTGTTGTTTGACTTTTTCCCCCGTAGGAATATCTCGTTTTGGGGGGTAGCAAATTGAGTTGGATGTCCGATATTATTATAGAAAACGTCTGCATTTCTATTTTTTTATGCAGAGCTTTAAAACATGAAATATGTGTTCTGAAACTATATCATTCTGTTAGTAAGGGTGCACCAGCTAAATGACAATACAAATGTGAAATAATGACCCACACAGAACTGTATTGGGTGAGTGGGTGACTAGATCACATGCACACGTCCTACTGGGTCCTATTATACCACTGGGTCTTTACGCAAGAAGCCCCCATTTTGCCATTCAAACGCACATGCCCTCGTGACATTCTACACATATGTACAGGACAGATAATGAAACACATAGTATTGACACCAGAGGAGGGAGTCTCACAATTTATAAGGAATCGTCCACACAGTCTACAGTGTGTGCCACGCACCTAGACCCGTGTACACTGACTAACTTGAACTGACTAACGGAGCCTTGGATTGGATTTCCCTCATTATTGGCAATCAATCGGGGCCAACCTCCCACCCTGGTGTGGCTTTAAACTGCAGGGGAGATCTGGTTTCAGTGGAATGTGCTGCTACACCTCAAGTGGTGATAAAAACACCTTGTTTCATGGGTCATTGATTACCCAATTTGCATTTTTCTTTTCTGTGTTGATACTATTCTAAGCTAAGCACACAATGAAAGGATCCTTCCATATTTATGATACAAATGTGCATTGTTTTCCTCTTTTCATGTACAAACAGCACAGCCAAAAAGAGATGAAGGGGACGCAGGAAGAAAAAACCCAGCATCAAACAATTTCTTCAAAAATGTATAATGTATATCATTGTTTGTTTGAGTGTGTTCTGCACAGTATGTGACCGTCATATTGCACGCACCAAGTAGAACGCACCACAGGCAGCCTTTTATATATATCCAGTCTGGTCAGAAACAAAATGGGACTCATTTCAAAGCTTAGCACTTTTTTGTAAATTTGCTGGGAATGACGAGGAATCCACAATGTTGCTTTGTTTTTTTAAGATGCCAGGGATTCACACGGCAGAGTGAATAGCTGCGAGTACAGTAGGTCTACACCGTGTGATGTTGAACGCATTTGATGTGTCGATAATATTGTCATGATTGACACCGACGCGAATCTCAATCCATAAAATGTGATCCTGGCACTTATGACACATTGTGTAAAATGTATATTGGAAAACAAATATTAATATCTTTATTGTAGAAATATTAATCTCTAAATTCATAGAGGATAGAGTGGATACTATGAGAAATAGGTCTATATATGTATCTTCTGCTGAATTGTGCTGATTAGGAATATTTCAGTAATGGATGTGGAAATATCTTATCTTAAACAGCAGCAGTTACCCAGCGATGCAGTGCGAAATGCTAACTACATTTTGCCATCATGTTTGCATATAATCTTAATATCATTTGGCCTCCAAGCGAAAAGAAGCGGGAAATCATGGATGAACCATCAAATGTGTAGAGAGGTAGAGAGCAGAAGAATGTTATAATGGGGGTGCTTTGGTGAAAGGATTCAAGGATTTAACAATCCCACAGCCTCTCAGCTTGTCCTTCATCTCTAATAATCAAGCTTGGCCACAAAATATCCCACTGGATAGTGGCAGAAAAAAGAGAAAGAGAGGAAAAAAAGAAGCGCATGTTGTCTGTCTGCCTCTCACTCATCTTAAGTCTGCCAGTCTTGGGTCCTCCTCTTGAAGTCCCCTGTCACATTTATAACTTCAAACGGTAGGCAGAAACAATTTTTAACCAACTGCCATGTCTTTAAAGCTAGATTTATTTTCTGTATGACATTAGCATAAGATGAAGGACGGTGTCTCCAGTGCAAAGGCTTCCCTGAGGAGCCTGGACCTCAGACACTATGAACTTGTTTGTTGTCGCCACCAAAGGGCACTGATACAAGCTAACCATTTTCAGGTTCAGGTGAATTAGAGTAGGCCTACACCTGGTAAATATTTAGCCAAGATAGCTTATGTCTGACATCTTGTAGCACTAAAGACAATCAACCATAACAACAATGTAAAAAAAAAGGTATTTCTTATGCATTGCTGTACTCGTTTAAAGGCTAGGTAGCCTCTATCTTTAGAGGATTTGTGGGACACTGAAGCAAGCCATACTTTTAACTTCAATAACTACATAAATAAAATGTATAGGCTTACGTTTATTAAGGTATTGTTAATTTTTGTGTGTGCCAGAAGGGCTACAATGTAACCTGTATCAGGCAAACACACCTTTGTGGGAAGCGACTATTACTATGGAGATGCCGAGGTAAGAGTTTCCGTTTCCTCACAATGTGAGAAAGGCCACACAGCTGAGCACACCGCTTCTCCAGTCAGGGAGACGCTATCCACGAGCCCCTCCACTATCCGTTACTCATTAACACAGCAACGTTAATCACGGTAAACTATTTCTTATGAATAAAAATGTGTTACATCCACCAGCTATTGAATGTGCGTACAAATGGGCTATCCGCGGGAGTTACCGTTGCCGGAGTATGGCCTCATTCAATTGTTTTGGTTTGTTTATTTGACCGAAGCATTTCTAGCTTAGCCATGTCTTAGCTTTTGCCGTGTAAATAATCATAGGTAGTTTAGTGTTAAGGCTGAACTAAAGTCCAATGTGGTCCTACGTGACACACAATAACGCACATCGAGTTCACCGCATTTAGATTACAACGCTGAGGTAACTCTTAACGAACAACTTCAAACGACACGTTAAAATCGCCTGTAACACGCTGGGTACATTGTTAGCTGTTAGAACGAGGCAAGTGATTTTCATTGATGTCTAATGGTGTTTTGGAGGAAGCTAGAGTAGGCTCGGTCGGGAACGTCCACTGAGGGGCGCCGTAGCCCGTGTTTTAAACATGTACTCTCCCTGTAGCAAGCTGGAGGCCAATCTGTTCCCTGACACCGTTTGGGTTACGTGACAAGGGCTGTGTCTGAGCCACGACTTTAGGAAGATACAGGTAGGTGCAAGCCACAGACCATGTCACTATCGATAGACAAATTAAGCATTGCACGCAAGATCGTAACCCAGAAGTTCTTGTTTAATCGGGTCACCATGCTCGTTTTCACCAGTGAGTGGTAATGACTGGTGCACGAAATACATTAGTACCAGCATTTGTTATGTGTTTGTGATAGTTTTTAGGACATACACTATATATATATATATATGTATATGTGTAGGCTATATATATATATATATATGCATACAACACACATACATACATACACACACATACATACGTACACACACAGTTCTAGAATGAAGTGACTGACAATATAATTGTGATTGAAAACCTAAACAACAAACAACCCTAAATAAAAGTATTTTGCTTCTCAGAGTTCTGCTGAAAAAGCCCAACGCGAAATGGGCCCGAAGCCAACCAGGACAAATTCTGGGGTGATACCATAACAGATGGGAAGCAGTATAAAGTTGAAAAAAAGGTCAGTCTGAGCTTGAGTGATAAAGCTGTGGGCACTGCTCATAGCAGTGTTTTAAAAGTTGACTTATGAAAACAGATTGTGTGGTCAAGAAACTCTTCAGACCATATTGTATGATTTTTTTTTTTGTCTTTGTCTGGATGGCCACAGGCAGAATCCACAGACACCAAATGGCAAAGAAAAAAGAAAAAAAGTGATCAGTAGTACGGGCAGTGTTGATTTCCAGTGGTGTCCGTGTTCTTGGGGTGGGGTTTTTTTTGTTGTTGCACGTAGCCTTGTAACATAGAACTGAAGCAGAGACGGTCACAGAACCCGGTGCCTACGTGTCACCAAACCATACGGAAGGTCAGCCGAGTGCTGAGCTTTGTCATTGCATCGCGACTGCTGTGGGGTGGCCCATTGTAGGACGATCCGCAGCGTACATCGGTTGAACACACATTTGGCCATTAGCAAACACTTCATAGA
>OMKP01035691.1:0-18143 GCA_900302375.1 Bathygadus melanobranchus | reverse complement strand
ATAAGGAGGAAGGAAGAGGGAGAGAGAGAGAGAGAGAGAGAGAGAATATAGATGGAGGAAGGAAGAGAGAGAGAGGGAGAGAGAGAGAGAGACAGAGAGAGAGAGAGAATATATAGATGAAGGAAGAGAGAGGATAGAGATGGAGGGAGGAAGAGAGAGAAAGGAGGCAGTTGTGAAGATGACAGAGGAAATAGTCATGGGCGTTTTTAATATAGGATCCTGACGTTTATTAGCAACGGTGTTACAAGATAGCAACTAAAACACAGAATCTACCAAATCTACACGCGTGTTTTTTTGTAATTGGCAGCAACACTGCAGCTCAGCAAAAACAGTCTGTTTAACTACTGAACACAATGGCCACTATACAGGGTGTTTTTCCTTGCAAGGAAAGCCGATACAACTCTCTGTTTAGTTTGACAGAAGAAGCAACCCCAGGTCACAACCAAGCACATTCTGTCTCTGGCTGAGGAGCTCAAAAACACACTCTTGGACATAGAACTGACGTGTAAACACGTCCTTTATAGCATGCACAGAATGCATACGTTCACATGGACACACACACACACACAAACACACACACACACACACACACGCATGCATACAAGCCATACACACTCACACACGCACAATACAAACTATTTTAATTCCCCAAATAATATGTAGACAAGAGTCAAGGTTTTGTTGTTAACAAGTAGCACTTCACGTTTCTGTATACGACACGAGAGTGGTAAAGAATTTACATGTAGTATCATATTTTCCATAGCGTGTTTCCATTCTATTTACAGAGTAATGTTAGCTTACACTCACACACACACACACAGTATGAATAACCTGAAAGTGAACCAGCTCTACGGGGACTTTGCATATTTCCACAGAGCAGCAGCATTGTGACATGTCGCCTGCGCTTGCCGTCCTCTTGCCGTCTTGCCGTCTTGCCGTCTGCATTCATTTGACACACACCCGCGAACCTGGTTGTCCCATTACCTGTCAGCCACACAACTGCAGCTCCCCGCTGGCTCGGACGTCAGCAGAACTCAGAGGAGAGGGGGGCCCATTATGGGTCACCTTGGGCGTGTTTTCCATTTAAAGGTGATGGGCGCGCTGCCCTGGAACATGCTGCTCTGCTGTTTCCTGGCTGCCCGGGATCCAGACCTGCTGTTTCTGAGCTCCCCGGGATCCGTGACCTGCTGTTTCCTCCAAATGAATTGCTACGGCGCTGGAGAGCCAAAGAACCGGAGACCGAGACCTTTTTAAGAGTGCAGCAAAAAAATTATAAAAAAATACTCCAACTGCATCTAATATTGCCTCTATAAGCTGATATGGAGTTATTCTAAATGCCACACTGTGCACCAGGTGTGTGGTGTGTGTGTGTGTGTGTGTGCACACGCGTGCACATGGGTGTGTGTGCGTGCGTGCATGCATTTGTGTGTGCATGCACGTGTGTGTGTGTGTGTGCGCGTGCGCATGTGTAGGCTGCATCCGGCAGAAGGTGCATAAACTGTGCCACTGGCTGCCAATCATGTCCTCCCAAAGCCCCAGGAGAGAGAGACGGGCTAGCTGTTAAATTGAGTCCACTAGGCTTTCCATTTAGATAACATTTGGACTACAACACTGACTTTCTTCAATGTTATCGCGTCATTCCTATAGGCCTCCACATATGCCAAGACTCAAAGTGGAATCAACATTATTTTCTTGATTACACAAGTAGACTGCAGCTGTGGCACTGAGAGAGGCCTAAACAATGTGCAACAAGCAACTGCCTGTTACGTGCACACAAACCCACTTGTATGCTTCTGCAGCACGACAGATGGCGAGGCAGGCCAGGGTTTGCCAGTGCAATAGTAGTATTTTTGCTATCAAGTGCTCCAGAGACAGCTTCTCAGTCTGTCATCGCGTGCTTACTGCATGGTGACATTTCTATTGAGATAGACGCACCGCTTTCCTCTGTGCAATCGCTGTTTTATCACTTGTGAAGAAGTGCGTATTGGTCCCGCCTGATCTCTGTTCACATTCATTGGGCGAGAGGAGTGCTCCATACATGGTGGCTTCCTGTTTCTCTCTCTCTCATTTCTTTCGCGGCGTGGCTGTCCATAACTCGACCGATTTGGATGCGGTGTCGTGTTCTGGAGTGAGTCGCTGAGCCGGAGAGCCCTCCGACGCCCTCCCCGGCCGGCCCATCGTAGACTGGAGTTACCGGGTGTGCTGCTGTGGATGGATGATTGTATTACAATTAAGGGGATCAGGCATCAACAATGGAACGTAGCGATGAGTCAGTCAGCAACACTGAGGGTGTTTGGCCCAGAGAGATGTCGCCGAAATGTAAACTGTTGGTTATTATGTGAAGTTATTATATGAGTTATTGTGACTGAACAAATGGCTGGGTTCAGGGGCTCCGGAACGAGGGGGTCCAGGGGGCCACGGTTCCACCCACGTTTCCCTCCTTCTCCCACATGTTTTATAAGTCACAAATCACCATATAGCCGCGAATACCCCTATATTGCAATACTTACGGTAAAAGACACATAAATTATTTCACTCTAAGAGTTACGGTAAAATATCATGCCTTATTCTGTCTCTGGAATCCCTGCTGTGATCAGCGGCGTCGTGAATATCAATGCATATGGAACTCAGATGACAAAAGATACTATAACACGCCAATTTCCTTGTTAAGAAAATATGAAGAGCCCATCGGCAAGGGAGGTGAATATTTATAATTGCCTACAGCAAAACAACTTTATATAGCCTAAGATCCAAACTCTTCTGCTACACTTGCCAAGGCAGCTTTGACAGAACGACTAGTCGAGTATGAAGATGAAGGCAGGACGTGATCTATTCTACACACAGGAACACACACAACGCTTGCTTACTTTTTACCACAAATCTTGAATGTCTGCAAATTAATGTCTTGCCTTACATTTAAGTGACAATATGGAGAGATCATCTTGAAATGTCGGTGATTCTTTTTATCTAACTATAATGAGAGGTATCTCTGTATGTATGTCTGTCCTGTCCATTTTCTCAGTGTCGAGTGTGAACGTTTTTGGATAAGCGGTTCTCGAGAAAGTTGCAAGTAACTGACCTGTTCTGAACAGGCACGGAACGGGCACTGCATTGGCGGGTGTATCGCCGAGGACCCAAGGAAGTGCAGTGTCGAGTGTGAAGTTGTTTGGGTGAGCCCAATAAAGCAGCAAGCAGCGATACTGGAGGCCACGCAGTCGGTCTGTTTGGAACAGAATGGGCACATGACTAATTTAAATCAATACAGCGAAATAACTTCAAATAAAATACAAACTCGAGCAGACAGAACAGACTAGTAGGTATAGTGCTTACTATAGGCTAACTCAATTATTTAAATAGAGAGGCAAACAAAAGAGGAAGAACATTAATAATGATCTTCTTAAAGGGACTGTGTAGGATTTTTTACACGCATAAATGTTTAAATTGGTAATGTGCAGGTTGTAATGTTATGAGACCTTCCCTGACTCTCCGTTGTGTAGAACAGCCTGTGGGCTGACTTCTGTCATATTTGAACTGGGCGGTTTTGGAGTGAAAAAGGTGATGATTATAAACTAACATTTGTTAATGATTGTTATTGTCTCAACCCACGGAGCAGGCTGCAGTTCACTCCCCGGCCAAAGAGGTCAGTAATGAGAAGGAATTTCTCATTCCTACGTCGTTTTAAGCAGTCGGATAAGATAAAGACAAGAGACGTCATCGCTGGCGTCGTGCTGATGGAGCACTCTGAGTGGTCACCGTCTACCTGGACAGGGGCGCACAGAGCATGACCACCACAACACAATGGCATACTTCTGTATGACCTCTGACCCCTCATCCACCTCCCAGAATGCCAAATCCCTATCTGTCCCTGTCCCTTCTTCACCCACTCACACAAAGACATAAATGTACAAACAAACTCTCTCTCTCTCTCTCTCTCTCTCTCTCACTCACTCCCTCTCTCTCTTTCTCTCACACACATACAGACACACATACACACAAACCCTGCCATTAATTTACGGCATCACCTTCTCTGATGCCACTTGTCGTGCGGCTGACTGACTTGTCACAGTCGTTGATAATAGAGGGAGATGGAAACAGAGGAAACAATGATACCCTCGCGTGGCCCCATCCCTGAACTGATGAGGTAAGGGATGGGGCCATGTAATTCCCTCACTCCTGCTGAAATATTCATCATTTAAAGATATGGTTGCTATGGAGAGCATGCAGCATCTTCCACTGACACACACACACACACACGCGCCCTCTTTTGTGTTACTTTTGCTTAAAGGTACCCCTTAACACCAGCCAGCTGGAAACCCCAAACTAATTTGCATTTTTATTTGATTTTAATGTATTCTTCGGAGGTGCTAATTTCCAAATATAGAGTACCCCCATTCGGCTGTTGCGTTGGCACACACAACACGCGATGTGTGTTCCTTCTGTTGAGTTGTGTGTTTTTAATAGATCAAAGAGGAAATCTGGGGCTGTCTTATGAAATGAAGGGGATGCATTAAGGAGAACAAACTGCTTTGGGGTGTTGTTTTTGGGATGATACTCTGGTTTCCGCTGGTACATCACGATTAACGATACCACCGACATGCCCTGTTGTGGAGCGCTACAGACGGCATGCGAAACCCCCCCGGCGCAGCTCCAAGATGGGGGATAGCTTCACACGAACCAAAGGCTGTTTCATGGGCTTTTATTTATTCATTCATTTTTGTTTTTAGTTTTAGTTTTTTTTGACACTGCTAGAAATAATGACAAGCCCGAAGAAATGTCAGCCTTGACTTGGCAACTGAATCGAGAGAAAAAACAACGGCCTCCCATTTCTCCCCCTGCCTTTGAACAAAACTCATGAAAATTCAAGCTGCACTTAATCACTTAAAACCCAATGCAGAGATTAGCACCTTGAGCTGTCTCCTGGTGTGGGTTTCTGTGTCAGGGGAGTCACTTTCTGTTTAGCATAAGCATCGTTAATGCCCAGCCTACGACATATTAAAATTCCATGTATTTTGCATAATGGTGGACACAGATAGTGGGCATAAATACAATTAAATAGTTGTTTCTAGACTGTCTCTTATGCTGAGTGATTTCAGTAAAGACGATACTTGAAAACAACAGGTGCTCTAGTCTTTGACTTCAGGCCAAGTTTCTAACGCACAACGAATAAGATGCCAATCATCATTTATATTTCAGACTGTACATTTCAACGTTAGCTAAATAACTCTTTTTAATTTCATACTGTATGGGATAATTGTGCAGCAATTAACGCGTGACCCTGTCTGTCAGCTAGCATGTGATATTCTAGTTTCAGCAAAGAAAGGTTTAGTTCCATTCAAATGTCATTTAAAGTCTACAAAGGAAAAGGAAGAAAACAGGATAATTGTTAGCGTGACGTGTGTAAAAAACTATCAGGGCCATGCCAGAAGAAAAAATCGAATTATCAAATAACTATGTCAGTATTCTGACATTTTCAACAGTAATAAAATCACCATACCAGCGTGGGGATATCACCATGGGGTTTTTTAAAAGATTGTGGCAAAAGTGTAATTTATTGTTCTGCAAATGTAGACTTGATCTTGGGATTCTGACTTTATTCTAAAGCAAAACGAGCAGACTTTTTTAAAACTTTTTGTGCATGCATGGCCTTAATACGCCATAGTGTTAGCTAAACTTGTGGGTGTTGTATGGAGGGATGTTATCGACAACGCACCGCTAGAGTTCATGTGATGACTCAGTTATGCCTTCAAACTCGTAACTCACATAACTCACTCCTTTCTGAACATAAGCTACTTAACTTTGCTAGGACTTCATCACTCACTAGGAGAGCGAGCGATGCCTCGTCACAAGCAATTTCATGCCTCTTATTTTTTGATGAATCAATTGTCTTTTGCTTATTTGCGTTCGTAACTGATGGCAATTGCAATATAAAGTATATAGTATAAAGCAATTTGACCACAAATAACACAAAAATACATTGATTTGTTAGGTATTTTTCAAAAGGTAATCAGTGTACAATCATAAACCCCACAGAGGTTATTAATGATGAATAAACCACACTGGGTTCAACAATGCTACCATTCAGGCTTCTGAATAATGGAAATCAAGACAAAATATTGCATAAGGTTTTCAAAAAAATCAAACCCAATCTGATTACCACTCCTCTCTCGTCCCTTTTGTCTCTCTCTCTCTCTCTCTCTCTCTCTCTCTCTCTCTCTCACACACACACACACACACACACACACACTTGTGCTCTCCTTCCTGCACACTTCTGAAACTTAGTGAACCCCCTCCTTGACATTGTCTCATGCAGATGGATATAACTCTGGTCCTTTTGGCTGGGTGGAGGGCCCGCTGGTGGTGGTGGGACCAGGCTGAGATGGGTCAAGGGGTGGACAAGGTTCTGTCCACTCCTCTTGTCCCTTCGGGCCAGCAGTCGGTAGCTTGCTGCTTACTGTGTGATGGAGCTGGTGTGTGCGTGTGTGCGTGTGCGTGTGTGCGTGTGTGTCATGATGGCCCTCAAGCAGGCTTCTTCTCTGCTAATGGATCGGTCTTTTGCTACTCAACCCTCACAGCGCTCCATCATATTGTGACCACTCAGCCCCCCTCCAGAGGCCTCGGCCAGGAGAAGTGAAGCACACTTGGGTTTCTTCAGCAAGTCTTTAGTTCTTTGTGATCGTGTGTGTGTGTGTGTGTGTGTGTGTGTGTGTGTGTGGTGAATTGGTGTATTCACTTGTCACGGCTATTCTGTGTTCCAAACCTGGAACAAACTATAAATGATCAACCACAGAGCTCATTTAAAATGAGCTCTGTAAATGAACACTTTTCTAAAAGTGTTTAGGTTTTTTGGGTGTCAATAAATACATTACAGACATCTGGCTCCTCCAAACCAGTGTGTGTTTTTGTGAATGTTGTTTTTGCTAAGTAGACGTTAGCTTCGATTCGCTCTGACTTTTTGTTTTGCCGTTGTTTGTCATTGTTTGTCGTTGTTTGTTTGTTTGTTTGGGTTTTAGAGGGAGGCACGTGTGAAGTGATCGCAGCACACAGATGCTGCAATAAGAACCGCATCGAGGAACGTTCACAGACGGTCAAGTGTTCCTGTCTGCCGGGCAAGGTGGCCGGAACCACGAGGAACCGACCTTCCTGCGTCGACGGTGAGTAATGACGCTGAGACGATGGCACGGGTACCACGTTGTCTTGATGCGTTGCCAAGGGACAGGGCAGCATCATTAACATGTAGAGCAGCACGCCAACAGAAGCTGTTGTGTTGTTCAGAACGCTGTGCAAAAAGAGTCGAGATCACTCAGATGAAAATAGGAAAGAAAATGACTGTCCACATGATGTAGTGGTTGTTCCATTCAATTAAAAAATACATTGCTTTGTCTGAAAGAACAAAAATACAACTTTAAAGTTATGTAAAACGGAACTGTGCATTCCCTCTCTGAAGTCACCCAAGCAACGCCTTGTCTCCGATATGATTAACAATATCTGGAATAGTCTCGCACTCAAAATCTGTTGCTCAGCGGCCCCATAGGGCCCAACACGGAAGTATGCTTCAGTATGCAACCGACAACCGATCGCTGAGGAAAATTGATTTAAGCAAAACACCTGAGGGAGTAGAGATGGGAGGGAAACATGTAAGCAATCACGAGGAAGGAAAGAAAAGCAAGGCTATGGATTACAAGGCTTCCCGACAGAACGCTTATAATCGCTTCATAGATACCCTGTGACAAATGTCCGACACAATGGTTTCCATTTGCTGCACGCAACGGATGAAGCCCATAAGTGGACCCCATTAAAATGTGCATACGTCTTTAAGAAATCCTTTCACCTTCTGCAGCTTTTATCTTGAATCCCCTTTCGCAAATATTGCCACAATCTCCTGGGTCGAGTAGAGTGAGGGAACGGGAGGGAACGGGAGATCGCTGTCTCTTATGTCTTGACAGATTCCTTCCCTCTGCCATGCATTCCCTTCAATTTACATTCTACTTAGCCTGTATTTATGGCAATCTTCCCTTCTAATGGCACAACCGTGGCCTCCGCAAACGCCAATTCGACACAGCTCCCGATGAATCAACGCACTCACGTCTTCAAAATAAACAGCAAAAAGTCAAATTACCAAAATAAATGACCAAAACATGCAGCCGAGTGGTAAATCACAACATTTTGATAGCGAAAAAACCCCAAATAAACACTTGTAATCAGTGCTAATGAATGCTGGGCTAGCTCGGCTCATCGGGGCCGTTCCTCACATTGGCTGCTGCAATTAGAGGCGTCTAGATGGGCTGGATTGCCATTGCTCTTGTGATTGTTGCCCTCAGCGTCCATAGTAATTGGCAAGTGGTGGTGCGAGATGGAACCCTGCCTGGAGGGAGAGGAGTGCAAGACGTTGCCCGACAACTCCGGCTGGATGTGCTACGCTGGGAACAAGATCAAAACCACGCGGGTGAGATTACCTTAAAGTGTGGAGCGCTGTTGAAGAACAGAATGTTGCTGTTGTCTCATGGATGAAGGAACCGTGGAAGCCTTTTAAAGGATCTTACTCTGTGGCAGATCAAACCACCGTAGCCGTCTCTTCTGGCCTCACTAAAACACATTGTTTAGACGTTGGTAAGGGAGACGGCCACGCTGGTTTGATCACCCAGACCGGTGCTGTCCTTTAGCAATAGTTTGGTTAGTTTTGGTTTTAATGGTTTTTTCCTGGCATTTTGTTTTCTCCAGAACACTCAGCCGGTTACAACATCGACATATTAACATTTTGGAACCATGCCACGGGGAGAGAAGACTCTGGTCCTGCGGTTTATTCACAGGTTAGCGACATTAGTTACACTACAATGTCTACACAAATAGTAACGCACAGTTATGAGCAGAATAATAACAAATAACAAATGCTCAAACTATTACTACACAAACTACGCTAAACAAGTCGATTTTTTTCTTTCCAGCACAGTCCCAGGACCCAACAGGACAAGAAGGAAGGAAACATCCCATAGTCAACCTCATGTGCTTCTGGAGGAGCGACGGCTCTGCCCAGATTACACTTGTTAAAACATGTAGAACACGTAACTCATTCACTGCTCACGGCCATTGAAAGCACAGACGCTCACAAGGCTGCCTGCGGGGAACATCTCCATATACTCACAGGATGAATTCGCTTCCTTCACCATTTCTTTTTCTCGGACTTTGGCGGCGAGCAGAGGGACGACAAAGGACGCGGGAGCCTTTGGATTAACATGTGAATCGAAGGTGACGTCGTTCCTCAGACTGTGGCGAGGCGACGGCCCGACACCGCGCAGAACTCGAGGGAGGAACGTGCCAGAAGGAAAAATAAGCCGCGGGTCTGGTACAATCTAGTTTACGGCGCTCTACGGCTCCTCTCAAGACGTTCCGTGTGTCCGAAGTGAAACGTTGTACATAGCTGTTCTCGTTAACGTGCATAACATACCCTCTTTGAATCGGTGATGAAATATGAATCATTCCAGCCCTAGAATGCATTATTGATCCTCCCTGTCGTTGCGAAAGGCCCAAAGTTCAGCGTACGCCGAGACACGTTGTCGACGAGGCACACGAACGCCACGACGACGCGTTCTGCTAGACGGAGGCGTTTGATCGATAGGACTCACGTGTCTTCGCTCTCCACCTTTTGCCATTTGTCTGTGCGGTGTTTGTGTGTGCATCCGTTCACATCTTAAATGGCTTTCAACTGAGAAAGTCCGGTCAGTCGGACCGAGAGCGGTCGCTTCACCAAAAAATGTGATATTAGTCGTTTGGTTTTAATTCCTTGAAATGCCTTATTTGTGTCGAATCATTCGAAGAATACTGTGTAAGGATACAACCGTCGGTGTGTGCTTGAGTCCATTTTTCCTGTAATTAAATGTCTATTTTGCACTGGCCTCACGGTGTCTCTTACTGCCACAAAGTTCCACTTATTCCGATCCATAACGGCACACAATACTTCTGTACCAAAATAAGGACACCATTAGTGTCACGTTCCGGATCCGGTGTTTTGAAGTGTTCCTCTCTCGTCACACGGGTGACGCATGTGATTATTGTTATCTGTATTGTCATTATCTCCCCCGTGTCGTCTTCCCGGCTCTGTGTGACGTGTGACTCGGTGAGAACAGTAGAAGGGAGGCGCCGGCGCGTCAAGGGAGACGAGCAGAAAGCCAGCAGAGGGTGAGTGGATAAAGACCCCTAACGGATACAAAGATGCCCCCCTGTTTGTACCACACGATGAAGCTCGCCTCGCTCGCTTGCGGCCTGAACGTCCACCGTGAAATGAATTCATTTTTTGTTGTTGTTGCCGCTGTTTCGGCATGCGGGATTTGCTGAATGCAAACAATGTACACAAGATGGCAGCGAGAGTAGCAGCTGCAGACGAGCAGCGGAATAAAGGCATCTCATATTGTGTCCGTCTAGGCTCTGTGGTCTCTGACTGGAGGCTCTGGTGTCTGACGCGCCGCTGCACAGCACTGTGTGATGCTGATGTGGCCTGACGGCTTTTATGATGCATCGGGGGCCTCGTGGGAAGTCTGCCTCCCGTGGGGGTTATTCTCCTCCTTCTCCTTCTTCTCCTACTCCTCCTCATCTTCCTCTTCCTGCTCCTTCTCCTCTTTCTCCTACCTCCTCCTCTTCCTCCTCCTCCCCCCCCTCCGCCTTCCCCTCCTTCTTCTTCTCCTCCTCCTCCTTCTCCTCTTTCTTCTCCTCCTCCTCTTCCTCCTCCTCCATCTTCTCCTCATCATTCCCCTCCTTCTTCTCCTTCTCTTTCTTCTCCTCCTTCTCTTCCTCCTCCTCCCCCCCTCCGCCTTCCCCTCCTTCTTCTTCTCCTCCTCCTCCTCCTCCTCTTTCTTCTCCTCCTCCTCTTCCTCCTCCTCCATCTTCTCCTCATCATTCCCCTCCTTCTTCTCCTTCTCTTTCTTCTCCTCCTTCTCTTCCTTCTTCTACTACCTCCTCCTCCTCTTCCTTCCCCTCATCCTTCTCCTTTTTCTTTCACACTTTCTGTTCAAAACAGTCACTGTGTTTCTTTGTATGGACCTTTATGTTTCATTTGGCAGTTTATCTTTGCCACTCTCCAGGTGTCACTGTGTTAAGCTGGTTGGTAATTATGTGTACAAGCAGTGCTCAAGTGTTTCCCGATCACGCCGAGCTGCCTAACGGCACTGTTATGTATGATGGAGACACGCAGAGACGCATGAAAGCACGAGTAAAACCGACAAAACGTTATTTTAAGTCACAGAAGACGCTGGGCTTTGTAGCGCAGCGATGATGTGTGAAATGACCTGCGTCGCCCGTTGAGAACTGGAGCCCACAGAACTGCAGAGAGGACACATATTTCACATAAACATAAACATGCATAAACGAGTTTAGAAAGATGGTTCAAACTATTCTTTTCTTGATGACACGAAGCAACTGTTGAGATTACCAATTCTAATCACATCCTCAAACACAGAGCTGTCTCCAGCGGCCCTGCGGGACACTGGGATTTCAAAGTCAAGGTAACAAAGCCCAAACTAGATTCTAATTAAACTTGACATCAGGTGCCTCATGCTCCTCCACCTCCTCCTCCACCTGCTCCTCTGTCTCCTCCCCATAGTCGTCCCCGTCCTCCTCCCCTTCCTCCCCTCTCCTCCTCCTGCCCCTCCTCCTCCTCCACCTGCTCCTCTGTCTCCTCCCCATAGTCGTCCCCCGTCCTCCTCCCCTCTCCTCCTCCTGCCCCTCCGTCCCCTCCGTCCCCTCCTCTGCAGGCTGTCATCTAAATGATTCACATTGAGGACACCGTTTGGACCTCACCGAGCAACGATACGTTGATCACACAAAGCAAACAATAACAGCTTTACGGTGACACCAGCCACAGCATTTCGTTGACTCACATTGAGATCCGCTGGAGAGCAACGCCGCAGGGACCCTTGACACACTGGGACGATTTTACTTTTATTGCTTTTGCCATATTTAGGAGTGTAATTAAAGTGAGAGGCCTGTAAATGGTTTATATTGCAATTATAGAGCGCCATGGAGATAAAATACTAGGAAAAGGTTAATTTCCCAGCATGTGAACCTAATCAGTTGTGACCATCTGTGAACCGGATATAATTCTTTTAAGATGAAGAGGAGAGGAGTTTTAATGTGTGTGTGTGTGTGCGTGCATGTGTGTGTGTAGCTGCAGGTGCAGTGTGTGTGTGTGTGTGTGGTGGGTGTGTGTGTGTGTATGTAGCTGCATGCATTCATGTGTGTGTGCGTGTGTAGCTGCAGGTGCCTGTGTGTAGGTGCAGGTGTGTGTGTGTGTGTGTGTGTGTGTGTGTGTGTACATGCCTGTATTTCTGTGTGCGTGCGTGTGTGTGTCAGCCATATGTTGGAGTAGCTGATGGACTCGCTCACTGACCTTGTGGAGGGAGACGTGTTTCCATGGTGCTGGTATCACGTCACCCTGGATGTGTTCTCAAAGCCCAAAGGAGGCCCGTTTAACACAGCTCCTTAGTTAAACAGAGAGGTGAACGATGATGATGATGTTGAGAGGAGGCAGACCGTCCAGACCATTCACTCACATTCCATTTGATCTGTATGCTGTAAATTATTTTGAACCCTGGCTTACGGTTGGGGTTGTTTAATTATTAACCGTAATAACATCAAAAGGCGAGGTTGTGTTGGAGAGGTTCGGCCCAAAGACCAGCCTGGCGCTATTGAAATGCAACGGGGGTTTTTTTTTTTACATTAATGAAAAAGACGCACACAGAGGAATACCGTTGATAAGATTGTCATAATCCCAAACGGCCCTTTTCAAAGCCCATTACGCCGGGATACTGTTTCCTAAGACGCCATTGATAGCGTGGTTAGCGACAGCTAATAGCCGTCGCTAATGCGCGGTCGACCCGGCACGTCGACATCGTTTTGCGTTGCCTCATTCATTAATTAATTACGTCGAATTAACGACGAGGGAAGGAAGCGCGGCTCCTGAGTCGACGCCAGTGAAATGAGCAGTGTCTGAGTCATGTCGAAGCGGTTTCCCCTACCCATGGTGCATTGCTCCGGGTTATTTCTCTTCCTGTCAATCTGGCGTCGCCACGTTGCTCTACTCTAATGGACTCTGACAGTAGATCACAATTACTCATTCAAAACATTATTAAAATAGTTTATGCGTTTATGCAAAATGAGGCTATACCCTCGTCGTACGGGGGAGTACGCGAGCCACGCTGAACGTGCTCGTCGTTACGAACATTAAGGCCACGTGTTTTATTTTTCATTTTTCCCTCCTTGACGATATCATCAGTTGAAAGGTTGCTTTGTGTGTGAATGTCATTTAAGGACAAGACGTTTGTATTTTCTAAGTGTTGCTCACTAATGAAACTACCCAACCCTAAAATGATTTTTAAATTCGATTTAAATCCATTTTAAAATATGAATGAATGAATGAATATTTAAAGTATAGATATTGTGACCATATGTTACAAACCTGGCCTTTCCATAGAATAGAATATAGTCTAGGAATAATTGAAACACAGAGAACAAGCTAAACACAGACTGTCTTCGTAATAACGTTTATTCATCCAAAACAGATTACAATAAACCGAGCTGGTCCATGGAGCAAAAACAGGCAGTAAACAGGAAGTACAGGAGTTTATTTAGGCAGAAAAGTCCTCCCTGTTGGAGGGGCTAAACTAGTCTTCTCCTTTACTCTAAACCAATCAGATTACAGCACACGTACACGTTTAAACAAATCAGATTACAGCACACGTACACGTTTAACCCAATCAGATGATACGGTTATTTCGGTTTGGGTTACTTTGGTTCTTTTTCAACAACCCTGCGTAAACAACATCACCATGATGGTTCCGTTCACGTGGTTTCAGTCTTCAAGTCATGGTGCCTCACCAACTTTCTACTTGGTCGCCCAAACACAGTTCCAATCATGTGTATCACGTACTCACTTTCCTAGATACCATTATGTTCACCGTCTTGAATATTTGACGATGATAACAAAATAAGCATACCATGGTTATATTACTTGTTAGCAAATGGTTATATGGATTAATGTTTCCCACGGGGTTCAGAAATTGGAATATGTTTGTTTTGAGAATAGTCAATAAACGTTCTGTGCTTTGCAGTTTGAAAATGTAATGACGTTCGATCTTCAGGATTACTACTTGAAGTGCCTCTAAGCAAGTCAAACAATTTTTCCTGTTGGTCTGCGTGCGGTAGACAATGAGAGCCTTCGGGGTCGTGCAACATTGAAAACATTTCCAAGTGGAGCGCGCCATTAATGAGAGCATAGCAGCAGTTGGATGGGTGCACACATTCACAAGAATCTGTTTTCTTTAATCAATGCAAACACTCCTCATCATTAACCTGCAGCCTTACGGCTGTGTAATATGATATGCATACATGCTTAAATATGCACGCATGAAAATGTTCAATGCTGAATCTATTTTATATTGCTTTATATGCAATCCAGCATAATAGCAAAACAAATAGGCCTACAACCTCAGAATCGTGACCAAATGGAGTCCAGGACTGTGTAGCCTGTGAAGTTGCCTGCAGTTAAAGCAGGCAACATTAATTAATACCAACATACATGGAGAGACATACATGCACACGCACATTTGATGGGCACACACACTGACATGTCCAAACAGACACGCACACACGCACTCATGCACAAACACAGACAGACGGACAGATAGACAGACAGACACGCACACATACACACATACACGCACACATACATGCACACACGGGGAAAAAAACAAGTGTACAACACTGTTGTTATTCAGAGTTTCAGCTTTAGATATGGAAAGCGCTGTTCAAAAATTGCATTGCCTTTTTGGATGCCCCAGAAAATGGTTTTGTAACATGGCTGTTCACTGCACCCAGTAGTTACATACCACAGACTGCAGCTGACAGGAAGCGCTGAGACATGAATCTTTTTTTCTCATATCATAGTCTGAACAATCACCATCCAATCCTTCTAGAAAAAAATTCTTTTCAGTCGGATTCTGCTCCTGACGGTAGGAAAAAAAAGTTCAGTCTCTTACAAAAGCAGCCTGCCTTGAGAACTTATAATTCTCTCTATACTTGCCTCAGTTTCCCTTTTAGAGTTAGTTCTTATCTGTTTCAGAGTAGAAGTAGGGTGTTTTAATAGGACAACGGGGACAGGGCCCTAAAGCTTTTCATCTTATCAATCTTACACTTGTTTTCAGCTTAATTTTGTAGATTGCATTTTTTCCCCCCTCCTTTAAAGATGGCCGAGTATTAATCACGTCATCTTCCCAAGCGAGTCTTTCGCCTTAATAAAGCCCATTTGACTGGTCTAAAATATATATTAAAAAGGCTAAAGGGTGATCAAGCATTCAGAGCCAGAGGCGCCTTTACTTTGTAAGAAGTAGCCAGGGGGACGTTAATCAACTCTTCTGGAGACACACGAGAGAACCTCACCTAATCTGTGATGTCATGCTGATAAGAAGCAGCAGCGGGAATGACCTGGAAAACCGAGCTGTGAGGAGATTATTATGAATATGGGCAATCTTATGGTGGTGGAGGAACACCAGCATTTGCATAAGACTCATGAGATTCAAGGGGGTTTTTAACGTTAGTTTATTATGTTTTAGTTCGATGAGCCTTCATTTAAAAAAAGACCTGCATACATTTTTACGTCAGACAGACAGATAAGGGTTTCAGATAATTCGAAGATGTTAAGATATTTAAAATCACAAATCATTGAAAAACCTGCAACGATGTAGGCATAGTCTAAACAAAATGAATAGATTTGAAAATATCAATAACATTTAAAATATATATTTATTTGTACCATATGTTACAAACCTGGCCTTCTCATAGAATAGAATATAGATGAGGAATCCCACCATATTGTTATCCATTTAAAGAAACCAAACAGTTAGTGCTAAACTTTAATATTATGATTTAAAAAAAACAGAAATTGGAATATGTTTGTCTTGAGTCAATAAACGTTTGTCTAGAAAATGGGCCCATTTTATGGTGACAGAGAAATACAACCATTTGCATAAGACCCATTGGGTGCAAAGGGGTTTTTAATGTCATTTTGTTATGTTTTAATTCAAATTAGCCCTCATTTAAAAAGGCGTTCCATTTTACGCTAAACAGGTCCTGCTTAGGTAAAAGTGTAATGGTTTCAGACAATCTGAGAATGTTACAAACACATTAAGACCATAACAGTTGTATATTTCAATGTATATGCAAAATGGTGATTTTAAACACAGCTGTTTGCCGTTGCATAGCGCACAGAAGCCAGACTCATTTAAAACACAATTCACAATTTCCAGTGAATTCATCCTTTTAAGTCACGACAACCTTGTCTGACTCTGAAGAATCGCCAGAAGTTTAGAATTCTTGAAAGGCGTTCTTATCAACTTCAATCAACGACTAAATCAACCGCGAGGAGCGCCAGGGGGAAACTGGGAGTGTCTATCTCGATCTTAAATGGGAATAAGTGAATCCAAATACGAGTCTACACCAGCAGCAGTGTGGAGCGCTACGGCTGGAATGCAGACGACCCTGGGATCCAGCACACGCATTGATCCGTTAAAATCTAACCTTAGATTAAACTTTAAAATACAGGAGAGCAAGAGAGAGAATAATAACCATCCATCCATAAATCATATCGCTAAGACTGCGCACTGACGACAATGGGCCAACTAAATTGCCTGCCGAGATGTTTGAGACACTAGATGTGCTCCTCTAGGAATCTGTAAACATCATTAACTTATTTTGACAGCACTCAGGGGAAAGCCATGAGCGCATAAAGACTGTGAAGATGCTCTAGACCAAAGTAATATTCAAATATGAAAAGGAATTAGCATTTCCACGATGGCCTAAAGACAAGTCACTGTAGCACACCCTGATCTCATTTCCTTCTGCCATTAGTAGATGATGAATCGTTGAGGTCTCTTCTGCATGTAACGGTAATACTGAGATCAATAAAGACATGTTCCATTGATAAATGCATGGCTGGAAATACACAGGGACCCCGTGTGTGGTACAAGGACACCGAGACACCAATATGTTCAATAAGTCGACAGATTCTGAATATCCTGGACGGCAGTGATACTCAACTGACGGGCATTTTGAAAAGTCTTCAGAAAGAAGCCCACGAATGAACTAATGTTTCAATGTTAATTCACGTTTCAATGTCTTACTATTTCAACGAGTTCAGTCCCCAATTGTTGTTCAGTCCCCAATTGTTGTTCAGTCCCCAATTGTTGTTCAGTCCCCAATTGTTGTTCAGTCCCCAATTGTTGCAGCTTTTTGCTTGCTCCATGTTTGCGGCAGTACACCAAGGTGTTCTTGATTACTGCCATATTGGTATTGTGTCGTGACTTAATGACTAACATGTGGGTCCTGAGACCAGTTGAGAGCCACCACTGTACAGGACAGAGTGTGACCTCACCGCTCGACTAGGATCCTTCTTTATAACGACCTTGCCTTGGAATATTGATGATGACGCCAGAATATATCATTATTCCACCTGGTCTGTGTGAGTGGAGCACGGATTTGCGCCAAAATTGGTGAATATGTTGGTTATGGGCCAAGTAAGAAGTGATGAACTTCCCAAGCCAATCAGCCAAAAGGGGGCGTGGCAGTGGGCACGGCATATACAATAACGTACATAACTTCCCATAGATTTGCTTAATACCACCTAAAGATGACCCTGAAAGGTTTCTCAGGGTTTTCTGATCATTGTTGATCATGGGTGACCTCCCCCAGCCACGCCCACTTCCTGATTTCTTGAAAACCTCTACAGGGGGCCTTGTGGGGTGTCATCAGACAGCTCCCTCCAAGCCACGCCCACTTCCACCAAGCTGATTCCTTGGTGCAGTTCTGTGCTCTCTCTGCTGCACCTTATCTAGCTATCACAGTATTATTATGGGATATTTGAAGAAGATAAAAAACATCAACGTGTCCAGACAACTTGTCTGGTCCGTTGCTTTTCAGTTGTTGCTCTGTGTAATTATAATTAAAAGCGATGTGACATGAAACATCCCACGGTGCTACCAACATCTATGTGTTATTAAATCTTTTCACGGGGAATGCAGGGAAGCTGTGAGAAAGAAGCAATCATATTGTTCACCAACAGAGGGGCAAGCGCTTCTAACAGTAAACACTTTTTGTTTGTTTGT
>OMKP01035690.1:0-16381 GCA_900302375.1 Bathygadus melanobranchus | reverse complement strand
CAATGCGGACCAGACTCTGACACCGGTCGTACAGGGACCGGAAAGCCCTTATCAGGGGATCCGGTACCCCATACTCCCGGAGCACTCCCCACAGGACCACCCGAGGGACACGGTCGAATGCCTTCTCCAAGTCCACAAAACACATGTAGACTGGTTGGGCAAACTCCCATGCACCCTCCAAGATCCCGCGGAGAGTGTAGAGCTGGTCCACTGTTCCACGACCTGGACGAAAACCACATTGCTCCTCCTGAATCAGAGGTTCGACTATCCGACGAACCCCCTGTAAATATAATATAATATGTAAATATAATATTATATACAATATATAATAACCACCGGTCCAAATGACATGACATTTTGTTAATGTTAGGTCAATCACGCACCGTCTGTCCTCATTTACAACTATGTATGGGGCATGCAATATGTAATGTTGTATCCCTTATAACTACTTGGGAAAAAGAGAATTAGTGTAAGTAAATGAAAGAATTGAGACACCGTAGGCGTAAGCCCTGAGTACTAGTAGTATGTAGTACTCTTATGTAGTACTAGTACCTGGTTGGTTCTCTGGTACTCTACAGTAAGAGTTTCTCTGGTATTCTCCACTGAGGTGCCAGCTGAACTCCTGGCTGAAGGGACAGTAGTCAGCGATCTCCACAGCGCCACCGTAGGATGGGAGCTCATCTGCAGCAACACCCGGGATCTGATCAAAATACTGACACACACACACACACACACAAGTTGAGTTGAGTGTGTATGTACCTGGTACTCAAGGGTTTGTGTGTGTGTGTGTGTGTGTTTAGTCGGATACACTGTATCTTATCCTATTCAGGAGTCTATTGGCATGAAAACCAATAGATTATTTCATGGACATTTGCACATCTTGTATGCTGTTTGTGGTGTGAGGGGGCGTGGCTTGGCATTGGGTTGCAAAATGAGGGAGGCGCAGTGGTTAATTCCCAGGGTCGACGCAGCTGTGGGTGGTGAGCATAATGAATGAATGACTGTTTATACTGACATGTTTTGCTTTCATCCACAGTGAGACTGGGTCCATGCCACTCGACAGCAACCAGCCAAGACGCCTCAGCAGGATTTGTCAGATCGTGGCGTTATCAGCGTTTTTGTGTTTTGTATATTTTGTGCTGGCACGGAGGACAGTGTATATGTGCATAGGGCTGAGGAAACCTGTCAACTAAAAGGTGAAGTGCCAAAGTCTCTCCTGTCCTCATTAAAAGAACCAGCATGGTAGCACCAGAATTGCTACACTGTTTTCTGTGTATTCCACGTTATCAAGCACATTCATCAACCACGTATAGTCACAACCAGTTAATAATCACACAAGTCATTTATTTGCTCTACTCACTGTTTATTGTTTACCGGCACATTTTAAGTTTTTAGTAGTTCCATCGTTAAAGGACTCATCTGTGATCTTATCTGTAAATTGCTAGCGTTATATTCATCATACATATCAAGTGATAACAACTCAGTAGTAAACAATGGTCTAGCCAAACTTAAATTGATTTGCTTACCGGAGTTCTCCTGTGTTAAAGGCAAAGTCTTTTTGGCAAAATGTCACTTCCTGTATTCATGTCATGGGATCGTGCCTAGTCCATCTCTTTAAAGGGACAGGGGTATTTCAACGTGTTCTTGAAATACCTACTATATGAATGTCATTATAGAACTGTATCAAGTTGTAACGTATTGATATTAAGCTCTGATCATGTATTACACCTTATTTATGAGTTTTGCCTGGTTAAGCTTAAACAGTTTGACCTTATTAAAATGGTTTGTATATTTATACCTACTCCATTCAGACTTTTGAACTCTTGCCCTTGAGTTCAGCTATTCAACATTTCTATGTCTTACACTATTTTACTAATGTCTTACCTCATTTTACACAAAGCAAGCCACACTATTGATCTCCTAGTTTTTGAGCTATCACCACCAAACCAATTGCAAAAAATGTTGCATATCTGTGCAGTGTGCTATTATTTTCTGGAAAAATATTGTATACTTTTTTTTTATATTCACATTTTTATTTTTTATAATGGAAAGTGAATGGGGCCAAAACGCTATAATCCAAACGTTATTTCGGAAACTGGAAGTGAGCAGTTTGAGAAAATGTTTGGTACTGCTTTGACCACAGGGGTGGGAGCACTATAATTCATGGTCAAACCTAAATGTTTGCATTTCTAAAACTTGTTTTCTGTAATGTGTGTGTGTGTGTGTGTACCTGGTACTCTGAGGGCAGTGTATGTGTGTGTGTCTGCAGGTTGCAGACAGCGACAGCCTGCTTGTCCTGTCTGCAGCTGAGCTGGAGGGGAGACGACCTCACCGTGTCGCAGAATGGAGTCACAGGAACATTCCTGCACACACACACTCACACACACACACACACAAATAGCATGTTCAGTTGAGTACTGTAGCATGTTGAGGGCAGTGTTTCCCAAAGTGGGAGAAGTGCCTCCCTTGGGAGGAGCTCAATCGCTCACTGTATAAGAACAAAGCACAGGTGGAAAACAACAATTAGAAATGTGTTGCATGCACCCAAGAGCTATGTGGAGTGTGTGTGGTTGGTGGCTGGTTTAAGCAGCCTCACCTGGCCCGAGTCAGGCTGGGTGAGACTGATTAGTCTGGCTGGGTGAGGCTGCACACCTGTGGTGTATTGAATGATCAAGGCCCACAGGTTAAACCAGCCATCACCACACACACTCAAGTGAGCACTAGCATGCCAGCTTTGTTACCACCTGCTCTGTCCACATTACCATTATCCATAAACTCCAGATTATTCACCACCTTCCTGTGTCCTGATCATGGAGAGCCCTGGAGAAGCCACTTAATGTGGCGTGTGGCAGGAGGAACTGCTACAAGCTGTAAATAAGTCGCTGTGCTTGAACTGCCGGAGCTGACCTGAACCAAAAATTAAGTAATCACAGCCATCGAACGCGGTTCATTCATACAACCATTCCCACCTGTTTAGACGAAGAAAGCATCTCTTTGCATTGCAATCTCACAACCATTTACAATTCATGATGTGAAGAGCGACTTCAGCTGGCCGCCTGGTACCACCATCACTAAAAATAAACAAACGTAGCTCCACCAAATCACAACTCTTCTCCGTCCTTGCACCACAGTGGTGGAACGACCTCCTGACAGAGGTCAGGGCAGCAGAATCACTGACCAGCTTCCGCAGGAGACTCAAGACCCACCTATTCAGAGTTCACCTGGACTCTGAATAGCTTCACCTTCTACCCACCTCTCCTCTCCAACCCTCTCCCACCTACCCGATCAATACTTGAATCCCACCCCTCCTGGATCCTTAGCACTTCCATGTTTGTATGTCCTGGCACTTTGTAGGATGCCTTAGATGCAAACAGTATGTCCCGGCACTTGAAATAAAACTTGTGTAGCACCTTATCCTGGCTACCTGCTGTTGTACAGTAAGGAGCCAACATAGCTATTGTAAGCTTGTAAACTTGTTCTATTGACCTGGCAACCAGGAATGCTTGTAACTTGTTCTGTTCTAATTGTACTATACATTCAGCGATATATTGTTGTCTCCTTCTTTCGACAAATATGTTAATTTTTGTAAGTCGCTTTGGATAAAAGCGTCTGCCAAATGCTCTAAATGTAAAATGTAAATGTAAGAGAGATAACAAATGTTTGTAACAAGTTCAACTTGTCATAGCATGCTGTATTGTGCTGAAGTGACCCCTGACCTCTGCCGCTGTTTGTCCATCCAGAACTTGCAGCTCTTCATGACGAAGTCGCAGCCGAGGCCCCGCCCCCAATCAAGGCGCTGGGCGTGACTATAGTTGGCGTGGTACCAGCCTGTGTCCTCCATCAGCGCCAGTGTCAAGCGGGAAAACACACGGTTCTGAGTGTGGGAGCCCGTCATTGCCTCGTTCTGTCGCCAAGACAACACAATTATACACGGTACTTCTACACTCTTCCTACAGTGACTACCACTTTAACTAGAACTATTAACTCACTAACTTACCTAAGCACACCATCTCCAAAACATCATGGGAAATAATGGCTAGAACTGTCTATCTAGTTGCAACCAGATGTGTCAACAGCAAAGTAGCCAACAGACAGACAGACCGACCTCCAGTAGTCTTTTCTCCCAGTGGTTGAGCTGGGTTCCCGCTCCTCCCTGGTTCTCCAGCTCCATGCCCTCCAGGATGGGACAGTTGAAATGTCTCCGAGCCTCCTCCTGCACACACACACACACACACACACACACACACACATACCTAAATAGCAGAAAAAGGCTGACAGACGCTGTCATGGAATTGTCTACAGGGCCAGATCAGTTCCACAAAAAAAAGGCATGTTTTAAGAAGGTTAGTACTTTTCAATATTGTCTCATCAGTTTTTGGTTTGGTTATTTTTATTTTATGCTAATGTATTGTCTGGTATCTTTTAGATAATTACTCTATGTGTAATACGTAAGCTTGTCTTGGACCCCAGAAAGACTGATAGACTGATCGTCAAGGTGTCAGCTAATGGAGATAATTATAAAAAACAAAACCCACACAATATACACATGCTCCTAATTGTACATACACACCCCTCCCTCTCACCACAACACGGGGCGTGACCAATAGGTGGACCTGGTGTCTGATCATGCGACCTCCTCTGACGTCCCAGAGACGGGAAACCGACCGGACCACTGCCTCACTCCACTGGTACAGACCCAGACTAATAGAGAGTAGTTAATAATGTATTTAGAGAGAGAGAGAGAGAGAGAGAGAGAGAGAGAGAGAGAGAGAGAGAGAGAGAGATCTGACCTCTCGTTGAAGGCTGGCAGTCCGCTAGCATGGCGTTGTGTCAGCGGAGCTCCCTTGTCATCGTGGAAAAACGCGAACAGTCCCGCAGAGAACCCCTAGAGGACAACACCAGAATTACACCCCACAGCACACTGCTGTGTGATATGTAGGAGGGGGTGAGAAGGAGGAGGCAAGGAGGAGACTGACCAGTGCATGGATGACCTCATGTTTGACAGTGGCCAACATGCCCTCAAACTCCTGCGGCTGGGAGGAGATCATGGAGGGACACAGGTTGGCGTAGCCTGCTATCGGCCTGGAGAGAGATTATATACGTTATACAGTATATTACTACGATATAGGGCTGCCACGATTTGTTGGCATTCATTTTATTATTTTCTTTAATTTCTAAAACGTAATTTGTTCAATAAAATTTGTTATAATAAATGTGTCACTTCAATATCACTACGTAATTGCTCCCAGACCGAAAGCTTCAAAAGTATGGGAATACTTTAGCAGACAACAAAATGGGCACTTGTTAGTTGTGCAAAAGGTCTGGTATAGCATTTCACAGCAACTACCGCCATGTGCGAAACACCTGAAAATCGAGCATACAGGGGCTATTCTGGAAGGTGGACTGCCAGAAAAGACAAAAGCACAGTGGGCCGATCACACAGAGCTCCACCCTCTTTACCATTGTACTACTATGGTACAGCTCACCTGTGCTGAGCTGGTTTCTTTTGATGCGCCCTTGACCGCGCCAACAGAAGAGAAGATGTGGTTCTGTGTGATCGGCCCCTTAATAAGTCTAGTAAGTAAAGAGATCATGATCCAGCTGGTTATACTTATGTGCTTTTAATGTGTGTCAATATTGCGTGTGAATTAATATAGACGACTTAGAAATGTATTTTGTAATGATTTTATGCAATGTCCTGGCGATGCAACAGATAATCAGAATTCAGGTTTTCAAGTTTAGACCGTTCCTCCATGGGAACGGTTGTCGTGCATTGGTTCTCCATAAATAATAACACCCATTCATTGCAGTGGAATTACCCATTCCACTTTCCGCACACACTCACAACGCTGTTGTTATAGTCCCTGTATGATTTGAAATGCTACCATGTAAGAATGTAAGAATTGACCTACAAGTTTGAAACAGATTTTGATTAAGTTATTTACTACTAGTACTCTAACTTGTAGCGTGTTACCCTCCGACACTGATAGTAACCTGTCTAGCGTGGCCTCTAGCTGGCAGTATGCTGCATATGCTACAATGTTCTCCTGGCCACAGCGTTCTGTCGTCACTCCGCTGACGTACAGGATGAAGTCAGAGCCCTCCACACCAGGGCCGTCTGGGGGCCCATGGGGGCCACAGGATGTCCCAGACTCACTGCACACCTTACACTGCTGCAAGACGACACACAATACAGTGCTAGTATTAACACTACAATACTATATTATTAATAATACTATAGTCACTGCTGCAAGACAGAATATTGTACTGGTACAAATACTTGCTGCTAAACCCACAGGTGTAATGACAGGTGTTACCAGGTGTAGTGTGAGCTGCTGACCTGCAGATGGTGCTGTGGTACAATGACGGGTCCACAGTGGGTCAGCTCTGCACACGCCCCCTGGCAGTAGCGATGAGGGTCACCGCTCTTCCTCAGGTAGCGGCCACTAGCACACTGCCTGGAAACACAGTTGGCGACACCAGGTGTAGAAACTTTAATTAAAGTTCTAGTACTTCTAGTACTAAGCTCACATAATAAACCGTGTGAACCTAGTGGTTATCAGCTACATTATATGTAGCAGAGGTTTATTTGCATTTTAAATTCTTCATATGCGTTATATTTAATTACATCTATAGCTAATTTGTAGTTCCTCCAATATTGATTGTATGCTTTGCCTTTGACCAGAGATGTGATCGGGCAGCACCTTTTTGGAGGGAGGCATAAGCTCCAATGTGATGATGATTTGCTTTTCTGTTTTGTTGATACAAACAATTGAGTAGCTTTTTTTCCCCCCAAAGGTACATGGATACACTATTAAAGGATATACCACTCTGGGTGATCAAATCAGCAACCGTCTCTTGTGAAGCCAGGAGAGACGGTTGCAATGGTTTGATCACCCAGACCGATATACGCAGTGTCCCAAATGGCTAAAATGCTGCCTTTTCAGGGGCAGGGAGGCATGAAGTCATGTCTCAATCGAATATTTACAAAAGAAGCTGCCTGCTGAGGTACCTCTGGCTAGGGTTAGGATTAGGGCTAGAATATCCCACAATCTCATGCGTCCGCTCACCTGCTCCGACAAGAAGAAAAACAACGGCAAGCAACAACCCTGAGTTTGTATACAAATGTACTAACTTTTATAACCTCAATTTAGTTACAAATACATAATTTAATTGTTTTAGATTTGTTAGGTATTCCGAAGAAATACTCAAGAGAATACAAAAAAATTAAAATACAATCAAGTCATAATGCATATTTTCCTTGCCTGAATTGTAGACCACGTTTTTAACCAACTGAATTTTTCCTTCTCAGTTCTACAGTGTTATTATTTCAATAACGCAAAAAGCAAATCTACAATATCACGTTGGATTGCTGCATGGACGTCAGTGGCTTTTGGATCCACTCATCGGTTAGATGAGTGGGGAGACCCCTAGAACATTTAATAAATATTATTATCATTACTATTATTATTACAGCCAGTATTATTATTACAACCACTCCTTTACAGGTAACTTAAAAACAAAAGGAAAAGCCTCAAAAGGATACTGCCTTGCTAGACAGCAGGCAGCAGTCCCGTCTGCTAAGCCCATTCTTGCGCTAGCTACCTAACCAGAAACTACGTATTAAGAAAGTATGTCTTCCCAACATGAATTCTTGCTTAACCGAAAATTAAGTGTCACTCCATTTGCATAAATACTAATTTGATTCACCAGATATTCTCATGGTCGGAATTTCGAGCAGCTTCAAGTACTGATAAACCTCTAGATGTCCACTCAGCCTGTGACTGATCTTGTCAAAAAAATAAGTATAGCACGCAAGACCACTTTGTGGTGGCTGGTTTAAGCAGCCCTGCCAAGTAGAATTTTCTGTCTGATACCAAGCTTAGACAAATCTCAGTTCAGTTATCATGGCGACTCATGCTAACTTGGAGTAAACCTGGTACATAGCAGGTTAGCTCAGAGACAACTTCTTTCTATTGTGTCATTGGTTTAGATAACGGCAACAAACAACTTTATATGATCATATCCAAAACTATTGTATTCCAAGGCGCATCGTTTTTGCTCCTTGGTAGTATTCAATATCGAAACGTAACGTGACATGTTTGAATAGGCGTAATAGGCTATTTCTGATAGCCCCCTCTCTTAGTTACCCACTTAAAAGTGTGTTAACCACACCCACACCCACCCATTGTAACACAATGACATAATGGCTTGTCCCTTTGTCAGGCTTAGGAGCGCAGATCATTCCTTGTAGGCTACACTGCACACCGAGCGGTACTGTAGCCGAGCCACGGGGTCTAGTGGTAGGCCTACGGCAGCACTGAGGGCTTTTGGGGTTTCAGCATGGTGTCTATAGTAGGCTATTTTTGATGCACTCCACAAAGGCTCACAGCACTAAACCACCAGAGATTAAAATTAATATAATTTATTAACATTGTTTTGTAATGCAAATAATTCAATTGATGCATGCTCAAAGTATGTCACTACAGTAGGCTGCATAGCAAACTACAGCTTCACCTTTCTTCAAAAATAAATAAATGAAACTTCTAATACAATAATAATACAATAACAATAATATAATATAATAATATGTTTTGTTATTCATATCACCAATAAAGAAAACCGATCTGGCGAATGCTAGATAGCTTCAACTAGTCTTGCAGGGCCAGCCTTTCCATGGTGATGTAGTACAAATGAACCGACCTGGCTTCAACCAATAACAGCATTGAAATAGCAATAGCAGCTTGGGGATTCCCTGTTCCATTACATTTTCAGGGTGCGATAGATGATGGCTTTTGAAGCCTGTCATGAATGCACATTTTTCAGCTTCAACCTATCCAAGATTTGAGTGAACTTGAGATTGAAATCAGTTGTTGTGAAACCAGAATTTACCACAGTCCAGGGAAGCGCTCGCTTGAGTCTGGTTTAAGCTTAAATATATCATATGCTACTTGAAACAGCGATCTGGTTTAAGTCTAAGCATATCCTAACGTGCTACTTGAAACTGAGTTCTGGTTTTGACTGACACGTTTGGCAGATGATGGTTGGATTCGTCAGTAAAAATTATTGCACAATCATTTAGTTTTGCTTTTTGAAAATAATGAAAAGACGGCAACACACAACTTTAAACACAATTTAAAGACACACACAAATACTTTTATTACGGATGTGCATGATTCACGTGGGTCATTATTTTAGGTGTGAAAAAAACTGAATTCCAGATGAATCCAGAAGAATCACATCTGTGTTAGACTCTGAGACTTTGGATATAAGTGTCTGCTAAACCGCTAAATGTAAATGTGAAGGGCAAGAAGTGAGGAACATGAAGCTGGGAATAGGAAGTGAGGAACCGGAAGTGATGAACAAGTAAGTGGTACCTGCTAAGGAGCAGCAGTCCCACATGGTGTCTGACACTAAACACCTTCTGCAAGTAGTCGATGGCCTGAGGAAATAGCTTGTCCTGCGCGCACACACACACACAATTGGAATATGAATATACGTGCACACTTAGAAGCCTTGTTGTTGTTAGTTTTGTTTGTTTTCAGTCAGCTCACCTTTACTAGCCTTCGATTATCAGCTGGTAGTCTAGAGAGAGAGCGCGCATGCGAGAGATGATTAATGAGAGTCTTCATAAATTAACTAGTGATATGTCAACTAAAATGGACAGTGGAGACTGTGTACTCACTGGTCCACACTGGAGTCGTAGATGATCTTCATCTTCAGACGGAGGCCTTCAGTAGAGCTCCTCTTCATCAGGCGGTCTGACCTCAGGTACACCTGGTGGACCACCTGGAAGAGAAGGGGTGGGGGGGGGGTCACCCTCTTCTGCCCTCCATTGCTGGGTTACACCTCCCTCTTTTGTTGCAAGGTTACACATCTCCTGTCTATTGCTAGGTTATACATATCTTGTTGCTGGGCTACGCCTCTCCCCTCTGTTGCTGTTAAATAAGATAAATTAAGATACATTTAAAAAAAAGTCATCTTGAGTGTTGTCATCCACACAATACCAGAATAGACAGTTATCCCGGATTAGAGCTTCATCCCCCTTCAATCCTCCTCCAATCTGTGCTAAACTAGCCGTGACTCCCGCGAGTAACGATAATAATGAGTTCGTGTCTAACGTGCGTGTTGTGTAGTACAGGCCTAATCAATCCAGTCATTACAAGTCAATATATGAAACTGAAGCATCTAGCCCCGCTAGATACCATAGCCCAGTATACTAGTAGTAGTACTCCTACTAGTAATAGTACGAGCAGTAGTACTCCTACTAGCAATGGTACTAGCAGTAGTATTCCTGTCATGACCGTGTACCTCGCTAGGAGTCGGGACGTGGTGGCCGCAGGTTCCGTGAACCAGCAGGGACCCAAGGCAGACTAGAGCAAGGACCCCGACCCGGTCCAAGGGCCAAGATCCCATCCTCGCTCACCGGACCCGCTGCTCTCTCGTCGGTCCATTCATCGCCTGATGGGTGGAAACATCGTCGCTTCCCCACGAAATAAAGGATTAAAAAGGGTTGTATAACCACACTTCCCCGAGAATAGAACGGCTTTAAAGACCACGAGAGACGCTATAAGGTTAATACAGCAGTGGATGTAAAATAATGACAACAACGAGCAGTATTAAGAAGGGATTAGCACATGCTATGTCGCTATGTACCGGCTGTCTTCTTTAGTCAGGAAGCTGCCTCCTGCTGGCCGATAATGGGAAATACTGACACTATTTTGTTATAGTGTAATATAGTACAAGACGATAACATGAGCATAATACATTGCTGTTATATAATATACTGTTAGAATACTGGTTAAATAGTGACCACTATTATATGCAATAACATTTTACATTATTAGATTCTAGTCACTGATAATGAATGAAATAAAGTAGTAGTAAACCTAATAATAGTAAGAGTAGGAGGCGTCTCCTCCTCTCTCATCCCCCTCTCCTCTTCTCTCAATTCTCCTCTCGCCTTCTCACCTCTCATATTAATAATAACCAACAGTTCCAAATGAGAAGAATCCAGAATAGAAAACACTTTATTTATTTTTTATTTATTATAAAAGACCTCATTGGTGGGAGATAAGCTACATGCACTACATATCCACAGCGGTGTGTGTGTGTGTGTGTGTGTGTCTTGTAATCAGTCCTCCACATCCACACTTCCTACTTTCCGTGTCCACGTGACTGCGAGGGTCCACGTGACGTAAATGTCGTCATCCGCCCATGTCTGTGTTTTTGTGACAGCACACGGACAGGCGCTATTTTCATACCAGTGCTGTGAATGGCTAATACTCGTTACCTCGACGCCAGCTGCTCGACGCATCCCTGTGATTGGATGCTAGCTGTGAGTGCGGAAATATGTGCCACATATGAACACACAGACATACAGATAAAAATGTAACTACCGTTGTGACATTGTTTCTGTTAAAGGACATCAAAACAAAGGTAAACGAGTAAACAAATTCTGAGCATGCCCAGTGCCATACTCACATGGGGCTAGTGTTTGATTCCGAAGTTTAGAGGGAAGTTTAAACAAACAAACAGGAGGTCACCGCATGGCAGAGACCAGCTCCTTCCCCTAATCAAAGCGGGCATTATAGTCGGCGTTCATGAAGTGTGTGAACAGTCCATGCACAGCCATGGCACTTACACTATCAAAGTAGAGTTTCTAGGTGAAATACAGAGCCTGCCAGCAGGGGGTGCTGGTGTCCACTCACTACCATCATCTGTAGAGCAGAGAAGGAGTGGGGAAGGGAAAGATCCGGTTCCTGGCTAACGCTAGGACCCATTTAGATTATTTATGGATTAGTTATGGACTCATAATTAGTTATGGATGCATAAACAGGACAAAATAGTCTGGACACCTCAGTCATGTACTACTAACATTTCAGTCATGTTCTAATAACGTCTGTTGGACCAGGATATACTTTGGATCAGTTGGTATTCTGGTATAGAGCATTGTACAAGTGTGTGTGTGTGTGTGTGTGTGTATATATATATAGAGAGAGATATATAGATATATATATATCTATATATATATTTCTCTTTACTCTTTCCTCAGATTAAAATTAATGTACCAGTGAGAGTTCAGCTCAGGCTTGTTGTCAGCCCCGCCTGCACCAGAGGCTCATGGGATACTGTGGTTCCTTTAGTTAGGAAGGGTCTCAGGTCCAGGGTCTGGGCCCAGGTTCAGGTCTGGTAGCGGAGACGAAGGAGGTACAGAGGAGCCTCTTTGGGGAACAGACGGAGAGGAGCAGACAGGAGAGTCTGTCTCCTCTCCTCTCTTCTCTTCCTCTCCAGTCTCTTCCAGTCCTCTATCCGCCCCCTCTCCTGTCTCCTCCTCCTCTCCTCTCTCTACCTCCTCTCCTCTCTGCTCCTCCTCCTCTCCTCCTGCCTCCTTCTCCTCCAGGACTTTGAAGCGCTCTACCACACAGTGGGCAGTGAGCCGGGCCTCTGGATCGTGATCCCAACACTCAACGATAGTGGAGCACAAGACACCCATACCCTGTGTGCAGCAGAGGACAGTAGTGTTAGAGTAGCGTAGAGTATATTTAGAGATTAATAGAATAGGGTAGAGTAGAGTAGTTTTAGAGCACAGTTGTATAGTACTACTCTATTATAGTTATAGTCATTTGACAGTAGAGGAAAGTAAACTGGGCTTTGAAAGAGGAGACAGAGTTTGCCCTATTCATATCCTCAGGTAAGAGATTCCATAGCTTTGGGGCCCCGATGGAAAAGACACAATTGCCTTTAGATTTCAGCCTGTCTTTGGGACAGCCAACAGGTCTTTGTCTGATGACCTGACACTGAGGCTGCGCACTGGTTGATAGATTGCTTTGCTATTTTGGACCCAAGGGCCTATTCACAGACTGTAGACACCATTATTTAGCAAAAATATATTTTTGCTAAATAAAAAAAGTTTTTTCCTGTAGTGGTCTAGCTGGGATAGGAAGTACACTGGGCAATCTGCAAATCGTTTCAAAAGACAGACATCTCTTAAGCGGGAAGTTCAGGGTGTATTGATACATGTCACAGTATGTTTTCCTGAACAAAATGTTCACAAAACAAGTATTGAATCAATAGTTATGTTAAATTTATGTAAGTATTTTTAAGTATTTCTCATGAACCAAGCACTACCTCCAAACATCAATAAACTTCCGCACTCCAACTACATGCTGTTGGGCTGGTGCAGTGCTACTTGACAACCTAACGTTCTCACGTTGGATTTTATTACTTACAAGAAGAATTTACGCTGTCGATCGGTGATAAGACAAGTAATGGTTTGAGATGTGCAGTCCAGAACTCTCTGCCATGAAAGCCTGAAACTCTGGCTGATCGTCCCATGGATAGACATGGATAGATATAAATAGATATTTATATAAGATATATAGATATGTAAACACTCTGATTGAAGTTCTCACTTGGTTGACCATCGGGTTTGTGGGGAGCATTTAGAAAAAGTGATTTTAATAGGCGCACACAGCAGCAACAAATACAGAATTCAAATCCAAGCCAAAGCATCTATTTCCCATGTTGGACCAGTAGCCTACATTTTTTGCGACAGTAAAAAAAAGGAAGCATATAACATCATCAACTACTAACCAAATCTGAGTTCATAATAACTTGCATCTTTTTGTAACACAACTGTCAAATATTTAGAAACTCAGTTCGGTCTCTATTATATTCTGTTCATTGCAAATGGTTTATGATGTATCACGTCCAAAGACATGATATCTACATACAATTACCGATGTCTACAGCCCTGTAATTAGACTTACATATTGCATACAAGCAATTGAGGAGGGATGGGAGGTCTGGGTGATCTGATCACAAGTGGACAGCAAGTATGTCAGTACACACCTGGTATTAGAATGCATGTAGAATGCGCCTTGAGCGACCAGATCTTGTGATCGGATCTGAAGCCTATGCCCTAGATGCAAACAGAAGAAAAATAAATAAAAACAAGAAACAATGCGTTGTAGGCAAGCAAAATGTTTGACCACACACGCATAATTTCCCTCTACAGGCTTTTCGAAGTGTTTTTGACATTCTGGACAACGCGACGTTACGCGACTTGAGAGAAAAGTGAAGATGAGAAAAATGAGGAAGAAAAGGAAAGCCGCAGCTTTCGCCTCTGCTGTGATAACCTTACAGGACATCAGTTGAGAAGGCTGTGTACTTCCGCTTACATGACATCAGTTGAGTAGGCGGTCCTCCAATGTGGCCCAGGACACATTCGTGTACACACTGCTAAAAGAATGTGGCCATATGCGTTTCAGACCACCTCCGCATGTGGTCTGGAACGATCGGATCTCAATGTGTCCTCAGTGAGTTCACACCTGTATTTAGAGCTGTCCACTTGTGATCAGATCACCCAGACCACATGTTAATACCAAATATGTCACATGGATATATATTGAGAGATCCCTGCAAGGAAGCAGTGAAAACAAGATCGAAAGAATGAGACTGTCCAAGCACATAATTATTGTAATTTTGCAAGCAGTTTTTCAGGAAAACATACTGAGACATGTAATAATTGAAACGATCTGCAGGTTGCCCTGTTTACTTCCATTATTGCCAAGCTAGACAGTAACAGGAAGAACCCTCAATACTGAATATTTTTGAGAAATAATGGTGTCTACACTCTAGAATCATGAAGGACAGTCTCTCAAGTCAATATTAGCCTTGTGAGACCATCTTGATATTCATGTTTGTCTTTCGCAGTGAATATCTGGCCTTGGCTGGGCAGCAATTGATTTCCAACCAGAGTGACACTCGTGCTCTCTTCACTCTTGCCAAATCCTGTAGAATGCAAAAAATTGAGTGCAGATTTCTGTTGGTCTTTTAACATTGCTATTGAGTCTATTTTCAATAAACAGTTTTTATTACTTTCCTCAGGTGTGGCCACTGTTTTTATAATTTTGCAGACTGCAGTGCTCTTTGTTCATCATGAACTGAAAATCCCTCCCCAGAACGCTGATTGGCCCTAGCATTTGTCCATTTTTGGAAAAGGCTTTCAAAGGGGTTGAGGCCAGACCGATCTGCAGAGAAAAACAATATGAACTTGCGAGATCGGGATGATGGCTACACAAGGCTACATGAATAGGCCCTTGGGTCCAAAATAGCAAACTAATCCTTTAACTAGGAGATCTGATAAGGTTTCTAGCAGTACGTTTTACATTTTTAGCAACGCAGCCAAGATCATTGACTACAGAAGGAGCTAATTTGAGTGATAGTACCTGGTGTTGTGTCCATGCTGGGGGGATGTCAGGTCGTCCTCGGTCCCGCAGCACCAGGTCTCTCATGCTGTCTACACAGGGCTGCTCACACACCCTGGAGCCGAACGCCGGCTCGTAGACTCCCACCTCTGGAGAGTACACATCAATACAGCTGTTAGATCCTCAGATCATATGTAGGCCTGGACAGACCTAATACAGCACTCTTTGAAATGGTTATCCCATGTAAAACCATTAAATGTGTTTCTAACAACAAGCCTTGGGTTACCAGTGAGGTGAAAGCAGCTATCAAGAAGTATTTGTCAGTAGGGATAAAGATCAGATTAAATCTGCATAGAAAGAACTGAGAAACGCAATCAGGCAGGGAAAGAGAACCTATAAGCAGAAGGTGGAGGGCCAGTTATCCAATGGAAATACCAGGGGCCTGTGGAAGGTCATGGTTGCTCCAGTGTACGTCCTCAGGATACTTTGATAAATGTCAAATGAAGTGAATCACCTTTTTACCAGTGAAAAAAAAGACAATTTGAGATTGTATTTTTCAAGACGATTGAGAAATGAGTGCCAAGAACCTCTGCAAGCAAGGCTGTACATGAAAGCGCACAACCCTAGTCAACCAAGTTCAACTTAAGTTTGGTTTAAAGTTCGGGTAGCTTTTAGAACGCACACTAAAATCTAAAGAATCAAGTAAACCGATACTCTATTGTCTCTCATGCAAGTTGATGCATTCGTATTCATAGGGTAGGTGTAATGACGTCAGTTTTCCTAGAAGTGTTTTGGTGTTTTTCCGCCCCCTAGTGTTCATGACAGTTATTGTTTGTTAGTTGTATATGTGGGCGTGACGTACCCCACACCTGTGGATTGTTGTAATCATCCTCCCTGTATTTGTACCCCGTTGTCCTGTTAGTCTGTGCCAGATCGTCTTGTCGTCTACCCCAAGTTTCCTGCGTACTCATACCAGTTTGTTCAGTTTGTCAGCTTGATCGTACCTACAAGTTTTGACCTCGTCTGCCTGTTTTTGGATTCTTCGCTCTGCTCACCCCTTGTCGGACTTGTTCACCTTTTATATTGATCTCCTGGTTTTGACCCTGCCTGCCGGTCTACCGGATTACGTCTCCCTGCCTGCTCCTTATCGGACTTGTTCGCACTGTTCA
>OMKP01035686.1:6327-17182 GCA_900302375.1 Bathygadus melanobranchus | reverse complement strand
GAGAGAGAGAGAGAGAGAGAGATGGAGACAGAGAGAGAGATGGAGACAGAGAGAGAGAGAGAGAGAGAGAGAGAGGGAGAGAGAGAGAGAGAGAGAGAGAGAGAGAGAGGGAGAGAGAGAGAGAGAGAGAGAGAGAGAGAGAGAGAGATGGAGACAGAGAGAGAGAGAGAGGGAGAGAGAGATGGAGAGAGAGAGATGGAGAGATGGAGAGACAGATGGAGAGAGAGAGATGGAGAGACAGATGGAGAGAGAGAGATGGAGAGATGGAGAGACAGATGGAGAGAGAGATGGAGAGATAGAGCGGTCACATTTGATGTCCCGATTATTTCACGCTCAACGTCGGTAAAGAGACTAGAACATCCAGACATTAGCGGGTGCCGTGCTGCCGCTGGAAACCTCCTAAGTGAGGGGAAACTGAAAACCTGCCAGCGTTTTATTATTTTCGTCACGTAGGGCGGCCAACCTATTTTACCACCGAGCCACGTATAATTACCTTTATGAGAAATATGTCTCCGCCGCGGTCCTCTGGAAACGGAACGGTTCTCTCGCTCTGTTATCGGCTCGCCGTTCTTCAATAATGTATCCGTTAGCTTAGTTATGGACCGCGGTGGCGCGCTCCGGTGAATGCTGATCGCAGCGTGGCCCGCGTGATTGATACGCTGAACCTTTTTCCCGCGGCCCCGCGTAGCATAATGAAGTTCCTCGGCGGGGGGGGGGGGTTTAATGACCTGCATTTTAATGCCTCTGATTGACTTCAGCAACGTTGTCTACGGTCCCCCGGACGTAGCGAAGTGCGCGGCCGTAACTGTTGTTGTTAATCGCCCGTTGTGTGATTACCGCTAGTCAACACGGGCAGGCGGGACGGTGTTAATTGCGACGTCCGCACAGCTCCTGACACGGGGAACTTTATTTTGCGTGACGTTCGCACGACAAGCCTTCGTGCGAACGCCTCGAATCAAATCGCCGCCTCGGAATTGTGACCGCATCGCCCTTCATCACGGCTACAGTCCAAAACGGGCTTCACAGGCCCGGAGTTTAACCTTAAAGGGTACGCCGAGATGTCTGGGAATTTGCATTTGCCGTTTCATTTCCAAATTCATCACCGTGCGTCCAGAGGGAGAGTTCGCCAGGTCAGCGTTTGCAAATGGAGACATGGGAAGTGGATAGGTGAAGCGGTATGTTCTGACAAGTCTTCATTCTTCATTCTCATTCAGTTCTGCTTGAAAGTTTAGTCTGTGGTTTGTCTGCGGTCAGGCACACTGTGGCTCATTAGAGCAGAGAGGGGAAGAACAGTGGATTCTGGCTGGCTGATGGTTAGAATATGAGAGAGAGGTAGAGAGAGAGAGGCAGAGAGAGAGAGACAGAGAGAGAGACAGAGAGAGAGAGGCAGAGAGAGAGAGACAGAGAGAGAGACAGAGAGAGAGGCAGAGAGAGAGAGATAAAGACAGACAGAGAGAGACTGAGAGAGAGAGAGAGAGGGGCAGAGCGAGAGAGAGGGGCAGAGAAAGAGACAGAGAGAAAGAGGGAGAGAGACAGACAGAGGGAGAGACACACACGCAGCTAGAGAGAGAGAGAGAGAGAGAATAATTCACTGAAGCAATCATGATTCTGAGCGCCCCAATGCGTATGAATGTTCCTCACTGTGTAGTTTTGTTATGTCTTTAAGTGTGAAGTTGTGGGCATAAGCACATCCATTTTATATGAAACAATTCATCTCACGCCTGAGGAAACATGGGATGTACGCTTACAGGCAAGGGTGGAAAGTTTGAGTAGGCTTTGCTCGGGTACTTGAGGACTTTTACTGGGGTACTTGAGGACTTTTACTGGGGTACTTGAGTATTTTCTCTCAGATACTTGGGTACTTTTGTATTGGTCATTTCTACCTTATTTTATTAAATACAACTATTTGGTTTTTCACTTGGTCTTTCTTTTGGACACTTTCTTTTCGAAGTGCTGTGTCATGGTTTCGTTAAATTATGAACCCGTAGACCTTCATTTCATTTTGTAATTTTGTATTTCGACAAAATCGCAAACAATCCACGTTCTTCTGCTTTCCACGGTTTTGGCTTCAGGTCACTTTTGATTTGACACTCGCTACTAAATATCTAATGACTTCATAAAGGATGTTTGATGGATGGCTTTTACCAATGTGTTTTATATTGATTTGTTTCCCAGCACTGCTTTGAGGAATCCGTGAAGCCTGAAATGCACATTTTTCAACTATTTCAAGAAACCAATATTTGGAATTACCGTTGCGTTTAACAAAAAAGAGAGACAGAAAATAATTTGTAATTTGCTGATTTTATGTGCTACATTCAATGCAATTATTTTCACCCTGCCGCTGTGAATGTCTTTTTCCTTTTTCAGCGGCCCTCGTAGAACTTTTTCTCCTCCTGTTAAGACCGCCAGTGGAGCGTGATTGATAAGTGCAGACATTGCAGCATCACTTCAAACGTGTGTGTGTGTGTGTGTGTGTGTGTGTGTGTGTTCCTCTCCAGCGGAGCTGAAGGAACACCTGCAGAGCTTCGTGGAGGAGAGCAACGCTCAGCACGGGCCCGGCTTCATCAAGCTGGTCCGCCACAACAAGCAGGAGGGGCTGATACGCTCGCGGGTCAGCGGCTGGAGGGCCGCCTCGTCGCCGGTCGTGGCCCTCTTTGACGCCCACGTGGAGTTCAACATAGGATGGTGAGGAGGGAAGGGCGCTAGGGACCGGAGGATATTCATTATGAGACTCTAGCGCATGATATGAACAGTGTAGCGGTTAGGGTGCTTCGGCTCCCGCTCGAAAAAGGTGTCTGGGTTTGATCCCTGGTGTCCATAAACAACGTTTTAAGCTATGCTTGAGAAAGATCCCGAACCCCTACCTGCTACTTAACGACCTGCATGATCTGTATTCACTACCCCTCCTTAATGGCCCTTAGCTGACCCTTAATGGCCATCATCCGACCCTTAATGGCCCTTATCTGGATTCACACATGGAAAGTGTCTGTTAACTAGTCAATAGTTGTTTTTTTTATCTTGGCGCTCATATATGTAGCATCAAATCATCGATCTAAGGCTGAGGGGATCAAGCAAAAACGAAATCACATGAGCGTACTGTATAGACTGCTATCCCATAGCAGGGAATGCTGAAGAATGTCTGTGTTCAGCAGCCAGTCTCGGTTTAAAAAACAGTAGAAGCCCTCGTGTGTCGCGGAGACATTTCTCTTCAAGTCAATGACAGGCTTCAGGAGTTGAGCTGCTTTGATCAACGCGCCTCAATGTGAGCGCTACACAGACGGCCAAATGTATCCAGTGCTTGGTTTGTAGCTCCTGACTTTGCTTGTCTGCAAATCGATTCTTAGGCTGCTACTACATGACCCTGAAACACTGTGACTGCCTTGCTGAACACAGCAAGAGCTGAATACGCTTTGGAGGAGCTCCATCTTGTCCTTGGTGGGTGGCAGTCGCCCAGGGGGTTAGAGCAGGTCGCCAGTCGGTTAGATCTCTGGGCCCCTCCGAGCTAAGTGTTGTTGTTACACCGTCGCTGTATGAATGGGTGAAGGTGAGACACTGAAGGCTGTTCCGTACTCCGCGAGAAGCGCACCCGGGGCTGCGAGAACAAGAACAAAGTTATTTTCTGGCCAGGACATTTCATACTCCGCGAGAACTCTCCTGGGAAGGCCCGCCCCACAGCAGCACACGTTGCGCACGCTGAAGCAAAGCATTGTGGGAATCAGAAGAAACAAACAAAGAAACGCACCGGTGGAAGCGCAACGCAACCACGCCCACTTCAAATCGACCAATCACACAATAGTTCTCGCACACGACGCAAGAACAAAGTTCGGCCAGGACGACGTGTCGAGAACAAGCTGCGAGAAGCCCTGGGTGCGAGAACTAAGTTCTCGCTTCTCGCGGAGTATGGAACAGCCTTAATTGAGTGGCCACTGGTTAGAAAAGCGCTTTATAAATGCTGTCCATTTACCAGTAGTTGTTTTGTGTAGACTTGTTTGCGTGAAAGAGTTAATTGGTTAATCTAACTATAATAGAAGGAGACTCTGCATGTATGTGTGTATGTACGTACGTATGTCCTTTGACACTTGGCTGGTGTGTCGCTGAGGACATAAGGAAGTGCAGTGTCATGTGTGAAGTATGGGAGGCAGTAGCTCAGGAGGTAGAGCAGTAGTCTGGCAATCGGAAAGTTGCTGGTTCAATTCCTCGGCTCTCCCTAGCTAAGTGTCGAGGTGTCCCTGAGCAAGACACCTAACCCTAACTGCTCCCGACGAGCCGGTTGTCGCCTTGCATGGTTGACACCGCCGTCGGTGTATGAATGGGTGAATGTGAGGCAATGTAAAGCAATTTACCATTTACCATTTACCAAGTTGTTTGGGTGACCGGTTCTTGAGAAGGCTGCAAGCAGCGATACCAGAGGCCAAGCAATTGGCCCGTTCTGAACGGCCACGTTTTGAACGGGCACTGCGCTAGTCCAATAAATTCAATAATCCAGTCGCCATAAAATAAGATACGATGGTACTTTATTAATCCCCAAAGGGAAATTCGGGATCTTAGATTTTCAGATGGACCTGGAACAGAGCTCATGTGGGACATTAATTTTTGGTTAGCAACAGGGATGCAGCGTTTTGGATTACTGTAGAGGTCGCTTGGTAGGGCTTCATGTGTGACGGGTGTAGAGGGAGTTACATGTAGTCAAGGTGAGATGTTACAATGGCATCTTTGACTTGGATTCAGTTGCTGAGATACTTAAAGAGGACAGTTCACTTAACATGACCACCGGTAAATAAAATGACCTCAGATTTAGCATTCTTAAATATCATATAAAATATAAATGTATAATTGATGTCATATATATCTAAGACATATTCATTATGGTTTATATGATATCTGTTTCCTCTCTCGTGTTTTCGAGTCAGTTGTTCACGTTAGTTTTCCATTTGTGGGCCATTGGAGCTTTTTCAGATTATAACGGACTATATAAATAAACAGGACTTGAATAGTACAAAATAATTCACACAATTCACACAATCGAAAACCATTTTTAATCACAATGTGCAAGATTGAGTTTACTGCAAGAAGGCCGTATCATTAGACGTTTCTATATATTGATGTCTGTACTGTTAATGTTTACTGTGTTCTCTAAACCGGTTTTTTGCTGACTCATTACCCATAAGCAGCGAATTAAGTTATTCTTTTTCAACAACACCAGTCTAAGTTCACCACTTCTCTTCTGTATGATACAACATTGAAAGTACATTTCCGTTTTTGCCTTCAATTGCCTACAATCCAGTCCACGGTTACCTTCAGTCTACTTGTCCGTTACAACCGTCCACTAAAAGCCACGCAACATAATTACATGCAAATTAGACACTTAGAACTAATCACATGATGTGTTTTTGAGTCCACCAGTCCTGAACTTGATGGAAAATTGTTTCATAGACAAGTCCCAGGTGGGCCGAGGAAATGTGTCACTGTGTAAATGTTGATCGATCATACTTATTGAATGATTTTTATTTTAGTTCTGCTCGTTCTTTCAGCATTGCTGCATGTTTCTCAGCCATTGTGAGGAGCAGCAGCTCTCAGTGTGAATGAATGGATGAACTCTCGGTGTGAATGAATGAGTGTCGCCCCTTGCAGGGACAGCCGAGCTTTAGGGCCGAGTTGGCAACCGGACCCCATCGCTTATCGTTTTCATCGGTGGTCATAAACTCCGCTCAGGGGTCCGTTAAGGACAAGCTGGAGGGTGTCTTGCTGGCTAAAGAGTGGCGAGGCATCCCTACATGCTCCAAGACGGTTGGATTTGGTTAAATAGGAAGTTATGAAAGACGCACGCGCTTGGGTTTTATCGAGGTGCTTTTGATTGACCCCAACGGCTGCTTGCTTAGAAACCGCCTGCTTAGAAACCTGGAACATACTTGGTTGTCTGAGTATGCGGTAGGACTGTAGGCAAGTTATACGCAGTAGAAACTCTAAATCTGCAACTGTGAATAAAAGCATCCCCCGAGTTGGGTTTTCCAATTTGTCATGAAAATCCTGAAAATGTACTATGTGAATATTTACCAAGGCAACAGCCATTCAGGTTTACTTGTTGGAGAAGTAAATGGATGCATGTTTCTGCATTTAACAGCATATATTTCATGGGTTTTTCTCTACTACACTCTCTATCTCTTTCACCGTTTTGTGTCTCTCAGCCTGCCGGTGTCACACAGACACATGAACATCCATGTGTGTTTCCTCTCAGTATGACGTCTTCCTTTCGTTGGGCACCACAACACAGCAACACACCTGGAGATATACACAGCTCCCCTTCCGTTGAACTAAGCGTGCACACGCACAGACACGCATAGACACATACACACACACGCACACACTCATGGAGAGACACACACACACATAGAGACCTACACACGTGCATAGAGACACACACACACAGCAACATAAGCACACTTGTTCTTTCTCAAGATCTCCCTATCTGTTGTGTTTTTCCCTCCCAAAACCTTCCTCTCTGTTCTGATGTACTCTTGTCATTCTGTGTCAATTTCTCAGACACCGTGTGTGCGTGTGCGTGTGTGCGTGCGTGCGCGCGCGCGTGTCATATAATAGCAAAGTGAAAGCTCTTTTCTGTTATGCACAGACCCGAGCACCTTCTCTACTCTGCAATTATCTGCCTCTCGTTCTATTTCCACTCCTGCAATAATAATATAGATTTGAAGTGGGAAAAAATGCAGCGCTTCAATTATGATCTATATAATTTGTGCCAAACTCCCCATATGATACATTTCAGACAGAGAAAACACATACAAAACAAACAATCTAGAAACAATATGCGTGCGTTGGGATCGGACCTGAGACTTACTTTGTTGTGAAGCCTCTTCTTTTTTTCTTCCCATTGTGTGTATATATATATAATCTGACATTCTGCATTGAGCAGAGTAAGTATCCCGGTAATAAATCTTGTCGGCTCCACATTGCCTTGCTGATTGGTACGGCCTCCCTTTCATGTGAAGGTCTGGCTAATTGGATGGCTCTCCTGGGTTTATTGTCCTCGGTGGAATGCATTTCATCAGCGGCGCTGCAGAGAGGGAGCGTGTTTGTGAGTGCGGAGCTAAAGGAGGACGCAACCCCCACCCGACCGTCGATATCTGGCGGAATCAGACCCCTGATGATAACACACACACACAAAAAAAAACCCTCCAAAACACATTCACAGTTTGTCCGATGTTTGTTTGCTCGCTTGTGTAATAGATTATTTTTTTTGTCTGCTTTTAGAACACTCAAAGGTAGAACATTACACGCCCTGGCAAGTGTGACGAGTCCTTGATGCATTAAATCTCTTCTGTCTTGTGTCTCTGCCTCTTCTATTAGGAATAGAAATTCTAACGTTTTTTACAAAGCGACTTTCAGTGAACGCCGATAACAGATCTTTAATGAGCATCTTGTGCAGTGATCCTGGGGTATCGTTGAGCATCTTGCTAAAGGCCACGGAGGACATTGGGAATTGAACCGTGAACCTTCATCCGAGCATGACCCTGATCTAAGCCTACTCCTGCCCCAGCAATATGTTCCTCAACTAGGGTTCTTCCACTTATGTCAGTCTGCTGCTACAAAGTGAACGCCAGTGAACCATGCTGAATGAATAACCTCACCTTGCATTCAACAAACCCTGGTCCAAGCCTGAGTTACTAAGGCTTATACACCGTGTTTCACAAGGGCGTCTGTACCTCGGCAGGGCTTTAGATCACATGGAGTTTCTTCTGGGCTGGGTGGTATGGTGCTTTGTATGTAGTACTGTGGTTTTTATTAATTTGAGACATGCCATTAAACAAATCTAATATGTTAAGTGGAAGCCAAATAGTAAAATTTGTCTGCAAGGCCTTTGATTAAACTTCTGAAACACTTAGATGTGAGGATCATTAGGATGGGGAAACCAGAGATCCTGTTCATCAGAGTGTATATCAGATAGAGACTATTTGACATGAAGATGAAGGAAATCCAGCAAAAAAACAACCAAAGCTGGGGAGCATGTGGTTCCTTCCTCAGAAAGTTGGCCAGAATGTTCAAAGACACAAACACGATGTCAAGTCAACCCTGAGCCAGTCAACTGCTTCCCAAAATCTAACCGTTCCCTCTGGGGTTCCTGTAGTGGTCTTTTAGAAAGCACTTTTCCAAAGTGCTTTGCAAGTGAGGCTGAGAACACAATCAAAGCACACAGTCAAAACAGTTCTGAGTGGAGTGAAGTTTCTGAGACAAACACCGAGACGGTCTCATCTCCCATTGGCTACCGTCCTCGTTGTGCTCTCGTCGCGTGGAACGTTGCCAATGCGTTTGTTTTTAATTAAATTGGCTCCTCGAAGGAACATTCGGTGTCACACTGCTGCCCCTGCAGTGGCCCTCGCCGCTGCGTTACCCTAAATTCCCCACAAAATGACCGACATTACAACTGATGTAACAATGGGTAAGAGGTTGGGCTTGGCTAATGGTTGCGCCAAAAAATGGTTGGCAATTAAGGATCTTTCACTTGCATCACGGTTGGGCTAACATTTCACCGCATGGTTTTAACTCTCCCCCCCCCCCAGGGCAGAACCGATTCTGCAGCGCATAAAGGAGGACCGCACTCGCGTGGTGTCGCCATCTTTTGACAACATCAAGTTCGACACGTTCGAGGTGGAGGAGTACCCTCTGTCTGCGCAGGGCTTCGACTGGGAGCTGTGGTGCCGGTACCTCAACCCACCCAAGTCCTGGTGGGTCCTGCACAACCAAACTGCCCCGATAAGGTAACGTGTTTTAGAGGCGTTTTTGAGTTTCACACAATTCAGTCTCGTGGTTTTATTCTCCTGAAACGAGTAAACGGGGTGCAGTTAATTGTTCATGATTATTTACTGTTTCGTTGTTTAGCAGACGCTTGTATCCAAAGTGATTTAAGATGCATGTAGTTAAGAAGCCACTAGGGCATCTTACAATACCTACAGATACACCAAGGACATTGAGGATTGAACCTAGTACCTTTCGGCAGGGATTCACAATCAGCAGATGGTTTTCAAGTTAATTTATGCTAGGTTTAGCTACCAACAACTTCAAAAAGTTCGCCTGACAGAAGCTCTGTGGGCATAGTTGGTCTTCTGTATCTTTCTAAATGTCAACTGAGAAAGTCAATCAAACAGTCAGGGTATATAACCACAGCTGTCATCGCTGTTTTAACATTAGAGACACGTTTGTAGTGGAGGGCAACTGTTCAGTAGCAGTACTTGCTAATCCTTTTTACAGAGGTAAATAAATAACTGAAGCAAGCTGTTAAGGCTTTGCATATTTAGTACTTCACAGGAATACGAGAAGAAGGTGTATAGAACTCACAGCAGCAATAGCAATAAAATTAAATCATGCGTTCTTTTTTAATGATCATGTTGTTTGCTTATTTTCTCCTGGATCTCGGGGAAAAGAAGCTCTACATTTAGTTTGACGGGGGTGTGAGACACCCAGCTGGAATATTTATAAGGGGAAAATATAGCCTGCCAGGTATGATGAAAGAAGATGTTAATGATGTGCAGCAGACGTGTTCATCCCCACTTAGATCTACGGTCAGCATTCATGTCTAAATGCTGTTATGGCCTTGTCTGAAAACTCGTTCCTCTCGGCTTCAATTTCAGATTTGTTGCACAGTTGTGTTTTTTTTCTTTCATGTTTTAATTTCAGGAGCCCTGCCCTCATTGGCTGCTTCGTGGTGGACAGGAAGTACTTTGAAGAGATCGGCCTGCTGGACGAAGGAATGGAGGTCTACGGAGGGGAGAACGTGGAGCTGGGAATACGAGTACGTTCTCTTTCTTCAGTCTGTTCTTATGAAATAGGGTTAGGGTTAGGGTTAGGGTTAGTATGAAATGTGCTGGTTAACATCCTATAGTAGAGGTGCATTGTACATGAAAGGAAAAGTGTTTTTAGGTTAATATGCATTTGCCCATTTCATCGCATGGGACGTACAGGACAACAGGGACTTTGAAGGATGTTTGAAAACTGTTCAATGTCAATTCAACCCAGTTTTTTGGTTTTAGCATTTTAGGCAGAAGTTTGTCTCTGAAAGTGTTACAGCGTCAGAATGATTTGAAGAGAAAGCCTTTTATGTCACAGTAGAGCTTATCCAAACTTGCAACGGAAGCGGCCGAAATATATTTTAGACCGAGCGCGCACGGATAAATGTCCAGGGGAAATTGTTTTAACACCAGCTTAGCTACTTGGGTGTCTGGCGATTTGCAGTCCAGTGCCTTTGAAGTCAAGGTAGGATTATGTATGCAAAAAAAAATGAATGAATATTTAAACTTTGAACTAAACGCAGTTACGTGTGGGAGGATAAGAGGGCTGGGTAAATACATGTTTTGAGGCACCGCTGCCAATTTGACAGCATCCCCCCACCCCACCCCCGCCTGATGACATACAGACACACACGCACGCACGCACATGCGCACACACACACACACACACACATGGCGAATGAAAAGCAGTTGCGACACACTGCAGCAGATCAATGCTCATGCAAAATCCATCACGTTGTTTTTGACAGAATGAGTTCCGCACGCCAGTCTCAGTGCTACAGCCACAGCCGTAATGAACTCGTGTTTTGTTTGTACTCGTGTATACAGTGTGTATACGTGTATATATATATATAATATTAGGTCCGCACAAAGAGGAATCCTATCTATGCGGGCCACATGCTTCCATTGTGATAGCAGCTACTCCACGGACCTTTGGGCTGCGTCACTGCCATGCAGCTCCATTGTTCCATGCGGGTTTTGATTGAAAACACGTTATCGCACTAGGAAAGCACATCATTTATAATTTACAAATGGATTTGTTGTTGTCTTCCCCCCCCCCC
>OMKP01035674.1:9197-21599 GCA_900302375.1 Bathygadus melanobranchus | reverse complement strand
GCAATATATATATATATATATATATATACATATATACACACACACACATGCACACAGATTGTGCTGTTGATTGCAGTAGAAATTGTAGAAGTTGAAAGGTGTATCGTTGTCATGTGGTTGCAGGCATGGTCAGCCTGTGGTCCCTGGCCGTGGTGGCACTTGAGAGATGGCTGGTCATCTGCAAGCCACTCGGTAACTTCTCGTTCAGGAGCAACCACGCCATCGCAGGCTGCGTACTCACCTGGGTGTTTGCTCTGGCTGCTTCCCTCCCCCCACTGTTCGGTTGGAGCAGGTCAGTGAAAACCTTCATTACTAGTACTATGTCTAAGTCTATGACTATCACTGTTACTTTAAGCGTTATTATTACTATGGCTATTAGTGTCCATTCAGTTGCTTTGTGGAAGTTGTTTTGGAGAAGTATTTATTGCATTTATTTCTTTATTTATTATAGATATAATATAATACTAATAATACTACTAATAATATGATACAGCATCATATTATGTCATATAGCATCTCTTTATATATATATACATACATATCACATATAATATGATAGCTCTTGACAATGCTCCAACTTGGCATATGTGTATGGTGGACTAATTGATACCGGTGACAAGCTGATATAATGGTTATATCTTTGTTATAACCGTTTCAATCATGTGATCTGAGGGTTTCAATCATGTGATCTGAAGTTCCATAAAAGAAGTCCAAGCCCGCCATGTTCTTGCCAAAATGTGTAGAATAGCCAAGCAACCCGTTGCTATTTTCCCATTATAATGGTGAAAGGGCACCAAAATGGCCTCACGTGAAACACTCCTATACAGGTACATCCCGGAGGGCCTGCAGTGCTCCTGCGGGCCGGACTGGTACACCTCAGACAACAAGTACAACAACGAGTCCTACGTGATGTTCCTCTTCTGTTTCTGCTTCGCCGTGCCCTTCACCACCATCATCTTCTGCTACGGCCAGTTGCTCTTCACCATGAAGATGGTGAGCCGGTGTACTGGGTTAGGGTTAGGTCACAAAATGCTTAATGTATATGCTTAGCATATAGGCCTATACAGTTCACAACTCACACATTTTTAGTTTCATCACAAATGTCATTTTCACTGAGAAACCTTTTGTTTGTTTGGGTCTGTACCAAACAAACAACAATGATTGTACATCCATTTTTCAACTACGATTTTCAGGCCAGGGCATCTCTGCAGCGCTACAGTGCTTAATTTATAAGGTTTGGTATACGATTTGGATATTGCACTTGGCCATATTGCGATTTTGATAATATTTTGATGAATTGTTCAGCCCTTCCTCAGGGATGCCTACAGGTAGGTTATGGACAGTGGGGCACTAACCCTGAATGTTTCAGCTGGGAGGGACTCATACAGAAGCACTACTATTACTGTCCCCCTGTAGGATATCCTGCTTATAAACATATAACAGTATGGGTAGATTGTTTCATTTACCGTATGAAATTGCAATATTGGCCTCATCCCTCCTATTTAAAGTAGGGCCTATAATATGACCATGTTTTTCACAACATCCACAACATGGTTCTCCGTCCCCCACAGGCAGCGAAGGCCCAGGCTGACTCAGTCTCCACCCAGAAGGCAGAGAGGGAGGTGACCAGGATGGTGGTGATCATGGTGATCGGGTTCCTGGTGTGCTGGCTACCCTACGCCTCCTTTGCCATGTGGGTCGTGAACAACCGCGGTCAGCCCTTCGACCTGAGGTTGGCCACCATACCCTCCTGCTTTTCCAAGGCCTCCACTGTGTACAACCCCATCATCTATATCCTCCTAAACAAACAGGTTTGTTGGCTGAGAAGGGAAGACGGCTGCGTCATTACTTAGAAATTATGATTTCTCATGAAAAACAAACAAAGTATTGACGCTAATGTGTTAACGATTCCAAACAATAAATGTTTACTTTAGATATCTCAGAAAGTATTACTTTAGATGGCAGATATCCAACTGACAGATGGATTGCTGCCTGCGAACAGCAAGAGTGGCAGCAGTTGTATTGTTAGTTACACAATACTGACAAATAGAGCCTTGTTTAATTTCGAAAAATCAAATCCATATACATTTAAATAATTGTTTACAAGAAGAAGGTGCCTGCACTGGAAAGAACAATGTTGCCACCTGCTGGTTTCTTTTGACATTAATCCGCCCCCTCCAACGGATATGACCTTTATGAGGAAAACGCATTATATTATTATATTATTAGGCAACTCCCAGTTGAATTAAACATATATGTGTCTCTATAGTAGTAGGCCCGTATCTGATGTTTTACTCGTAGAAATTAGAAAACCATTGGAACGTTTTCTGTTTATTTATCAAATTTAATGATGCTCGTCTAGACTTTAAATCTGAAAGGCTGGGTAAATTGGATTCCATAGAAGGATCGAATTGAATAAGACAAGAGGGTGAATTTGCTCAGTGACAAATGTGGTTATTTATTTTGTGATTTTCAGTTCCGTTCATGTATGATGAAGATGATGGGCATGAGCGGTAGCGACGACGAAGAGTCTTCAACTCAGTCAACGACTGAAATCTCCAAAGTTGGACCCGCATAAATCAGACACCCATTTAATTTTGTATTATAATCATTGCTGCATATAGGTGACTATAATCATTTCTGAATTGTATGAACCACTGAATGTATGATGTATGACATTATTATTATTATCGTAAAGAAAAATACATGCAAAGTAAAAAAAAAATAAAAAAAATAAGGCTTTTGAAAATAAAGAACAAGGAATTTTTATTTTTATTGACAATAACCCTACATAACATGACCTACATGTTCGTACTTCAAGTCAAAATGTTAATAAAACATCACCGTCACGTCAACGTAACCGTTAGGCTACAATAATGCTCAATAAAATAATAAGACTTTGGCCTATAGCTAGCCTGGGCCTACAGATAGGTGCAAGTAAGAGATTTCAAACAGAAATCCTGGAAGAGAAAAAGACTGGAACCTATTCAAATTGTACATTGTGAAAAAATTCGAAGAATAATACAAAAAAATGCATTCTTGATTTCTTACTTTATTGTATTTGTCCAAATCAAAACAAGTCTACGTCTACACACACGGCATCACAGATTTTCCCACCCAGTTGTCCTGGGGTGCGTGCCAAAATTGAAAAAAAAAAACGTTTCTTTTTACAGGGCGAGTAGTAGGCCTACCCAAGCGGAAAAACAAGACCTAATCAGATTTTCAACAATTATCAACATCCTTTCTCCATGTTTACTAAGGTAGGCCCAAAAACTGTATCTGATAAGCCATTATATGTGGATAGTGGAACAGTGCAGAAACATTGTATGTAGGACGAAATAGAGTGAGATTAAAGCATCAGTATGTTTGCTGTCTTCATAATGTGTGTGTGTGTGTGTGTGCCTGTGTGTGCGCGTATGCATTTACACATCTCGTTTCCAGTCATTCTGACTAGTCGAAAGGGGCTTACATACAAACATTATACACATGCCTCTCCACATTAAACCAACTCATGGTGCTGTCAGGCAAGCAAGACCACACCCTTCTTCCGTGGATCATATCACTAGTATTTCTGAATACACTTGCATAACTTCAGCTCAAATTCACAACTCAACGCTATTTTAGATGCAAACCCTTTGCACCCACACTCACACGCGCGCGCAAATAACTGTGAATAATCTAAATTAAATAATGTAAATTGTGGAAATTATAAGTATATGGTGTAAAATGTCATCCTGTCACACATTAATTATATTTATTTGAATATCATAATAAATGTATATTACACAGTTCATAAGTCCCAGTTAAACCGGAAGTTGTAGTTTCGCGTCATTCTGCGCATATCCAAGTTCTTGTAGCACACGTGAAGCCAGGGAGGAAAACATGTCCAAAGCAAGTACGTTATAGGTTTATAACACTATACATAATAAATCATCACCTAGTAATTTTGGTGTGGTCTGCATTATTGATGCATAAACGGATACTTGTTATTGTGTTTTACAGAACAAAAACGAGCGAAACGACTTGGCTTCCGTGGGAAATCCAAGGTAAGTGCTAACGCTAGTTCATGTGCTAATATACACAACAACACATGAATAAAACGTAGTCTACATCTGGCTGTTACGTTAGGTTTAGCTGTTAGTTGGCACATGTGGAAACAACAGGACATTTAACCCTGTTCTATTCAAACACCGCTGAACATAGCTGTACTACTGGCCATATAGAAGTGACTGCAGGCGTTACAGTCAATACTGTATATAATATTTGAAACAGAAAAGACAGACACAACGGCTACAGCATAGAGGTGTCATAATCATAGGTCGCGCTATGTACAACTAACACTGTTTTGCGTTGCACATTGTTCTATATAGACATCACAGCCTTTTCTGTCTCTCGGGTAATAATATGTGGATTTTCATATCAATTTTGGAGATGCATTTACTGAATTTATTTCAATAAATTAAATTCACCTTACCTTGTGATGAAATCATCACACATTTTAGCTGACAATTGTATTTGATGTTTTCTATATTGTTATGAAAATCCAATGTAAACGAAAGCATATTTTGTAGGTGAAAACTAAGCAGACTAGTCTTTTCTCTGACACTTTTTAAAAATGTACTGTATGTAACATCATGCGGGTAATGTCTCCCCATCTAAAGGCCACGGAAGGCAATAAAAGTGAAGGATTGGGGAGGCAAAAGCAAAAAGACCCTTCAGCTTTGAGACATGTTAAAGACCACAAGAAACCAGAAGAAGTCCGGAAGCAACGGGTGATTCATTCTTTACTATTGCTGTTTCAGAATGACAAATCACATTTCCCTCGTCTGAATATTGAATCATCCTATCTAAGAATACGTTGATCCCTCATCTTTCACACACAGCTTTTGGAGCTTCAGGAAAAGCAGAGAATCTCCAGAGAACAACAGCTGATGAAGAGACGGAACTTGTATAGTTTTCAGAATGACATTATGCAGCGACAGAGAGATTTTCAGCTCAAGGTAGGTACCTTTCCAATGTAATGGACTGGAAACTGAACATTAACTGTGTCAAATGTTATAGTAGTCTCTTAATGTGATTGTTGTTTATTTGCTGCAGGAAGTGGAGATGCAGAATTTGGAGAAGCATGTTAATTTTGAAAATGAGAATTCAAGAAAGGCATATTACAGAGAATTCAAAAAGGTAAAGAGCAATCATGAAATCATAAAGATAAACCAAAAACACCAACAAAGACATTTGTTATTACATTTGCAAAAGCTGGACATTTCTGACACGTTTTCCCAGCATGCATTAGAAAATTGGTTTACATGTTGGATTAAGTAGTGTTAAATTAAGGTATCAAGTTTAAAATGGTTAATCTTAAGACAGCAGGATCTGAACATTATGATTTTTGTATTTTATAAGATTTACTTGGTTTTAGGTGGTGGATGCGTCTGATGTGATTTTGGAGGTCCTGGATGCACGCGACCCTCTGGGCTGTAGATGTCCACAGGTTGAGCAGGCTGTCATCCAGACCGGGACAAACAAGAAAATAGTCTTGGTGTTGAATAAAATTGGTAGGTCATTTACACAAAATATCACATTTTATGATTGATCATATAGTTTGTATGTTGTGATTGTGCTTATTGCTTTGAGCTGATATGGGAACACTTTTCTATTTGTATCTAACCATATAGATCTGGTATCAAAGGAAATAGTGGAGAAATGGATCAAGTATCTACGCAATGAGTTTCCCACTGTTGCTTTCAAATCCTCCACTCAGCTTCAGAACAAGAACTTGGTAAGCAATAAGCTCTTTCAGCAGCAGAGCATGTATTTAAATAACATAGGTATAAGTGTTGTATGAATCAGAAATGGATATCCCGCAAAAACTGTGTTGGTGTCCCGCTGTGAGCAGAAGCGCAGCACCGTGCCAGTGACACAGGCCACCACAGAGCTCCTCAGCACTAGCGCATGTGTGGGAGCAGACTGTCTGATGAAACTTCTGGGGAACTACTGCCGCAACTTGGACATTAAGACGGCTATCACTGTCGGTGTTGTCGGTGAGCACAGCACCCCGCTAATCCTGCTGTACCTTAATCAAGCCTGGAACAGGGCTTGGCGATATGTCGATATTGATATTGATATCGTGATGTGAGACTAGATATCGTCTTAGATTTTGGATATCATAATATCATGCTATGGCATAAGTGTTGTCTTTTTATGGTTTTAAATTTGATGCATTGCTGTAAAGTGATGTAATGTAATTCTGAACTCACTGGAATGTTCTATAGCTGTTCTATTATTTGCACTAAAGTTCTTTCAAAAATGGGAAAATACTCTTTTCATTTGTCATGAATATGTATATCGTTATTGTTATGTTGTTATTTAATTTACACAGGATGATACAAAAATAGGCTTTACCATGTGATTATATTTACTGAATTAGAAAACATGCTATATCGTGATATATATCGTTATCGAGATATTAAATGACCTAATATTGGGATAAAAGATTTTGGGCATCGCCCAGCCCTCGTCTGGCACATCATCTAATTGCTGACCCCATGTCTTTGTAGGTTTTCCTAACGTGGGAAAGAGCAGTTTAATTAACAGCCTAAAGAGAGCGCGGGCATGCAGTGTTGGGGCCACGCCCGGTATGACAAAGTAAGTAAACATTATCAAAATATTTTGATTTTTCTATTTAGTAATTGAGCAGACACTTTCATCCAATACATGTAATTTAGGAGCAGGTAGGAATTACAGCATCCTTGCTCTAAGATGCCTACAGGTAGAGAGCAGACATTGGGGATCGAACCTGGAACCTTTCTGCTGGGAGTTAAACACCGAACTACTACTGTCTAACCACTGTCCTCCAGTGGTAATTTAGATTTCCTTTGGTATCCCCCTGTGTCAATAACGTGTCCAATGGGTTGCAGGTGCCTTCAAGAAATACATCTGGACAAACACATAAAGCTTCTAGATTGCCCCGGCATTGTCATGGCAACTTCCACAACCGACGCGGCGATGATTCTACGGAACTGCGTGAAAATCGAGCAGCTGGTAGACCCCCTCCCACCCGTAGAGGCCATCTTGCGACGTTGTAGTAAAACTCAGGTACAGGTGGTCTAATTTCTAAATGAGTCTCTTTTTTTTTTTCACTTTTATTTAATTTTTTTAATTGACATGACTGCTGTGCGATCACCTCCAGATCATGGAGTATTATGGAGTTCCAGACTTTCACACACCCCAGGAGTTCTTGTCACTACTTGCCCGACGCCAAGGCAAACTGAGGAAGGGGGGATTGCCCGACTGTGACAAAGCAGCAAAGGGTGTCTTAATGGACTGGACAGGGTGGGTGAAATTCATTATTGTATTGACTTGGAAAGGACCGTCTACCACCCATCTTTGTTAAAGATTGAATGGCCACTTTGTTAAGATTTAATGGTCACTTGTTATACAGAGGAAGGATCAGTTACTTCACTCACCCTCCAGAGACCCATACTCTCCCCACCCATGTAAGTGCAGAGATTGTTACAGAGATGGGCAAAGCGTTTGACTGGGACGAACTGGAGAAGGGAAATCGGGAAGTTCTTGCAGGTAGGTGTCCACATTTTATTCTTGCAAGTTGGCAGATAAAAAATAGTGGAAGAGCAAAACAAACATGGGTGCAATACATGGCATTGATGCAAAATTATGATCCTTTGTATAGCTCTATATCTATCTATGTCTTGTATGTTTTAGAATCATCCACGGTCCAAATGGGGTTCTGCATGGAAACTGCTGGGATGACACAAGGCAGTCAGACTGAGGCACAGTGTGCCTTGGACTTTGTCGAAGACCCAGAACTAATAGCTGAAGCTGAATCTATGGACGACGACCAAGACACAGAGGTAGAATAGCAGTTGTTGTTGCAATGTTAACGGTTTTCCCAATGGCAAAGGTGTTGTTTATATATCCGTGCTTATTTCCTGCTATTATCTTCTGCTAAATAGTTTGGACCAATGACGGTGGAGATCAAATCTCTTAAGTCCAAATCCAGTGCCTCTGCAGAGGCTACACCCAAACCTGTGGATTTGAATGGTATCTTGAATGTAGACCCTCTACACCAAGGCCAGGCACTTCTGGCTGCTGGTAAGAAGAGGAAAAAGCAACAGAAAAGAGCAGGTTTGTATACATTTTCTGTCAATATTTAGTTCTTTTTCTTAACTATTTGGATTCATACCATGTGACCTTTTTGTACATGTCACAGACAAGACCTAATTCTCTTTCACACATGGTTCCTAGTAAATGACTGGGATAACCTTTCAGGCACCGCTAGTGATTTTCACGATTCACACATGCAGCTACATTCTGGAATATTTCCACCTTGCGCCCTTTCACACATTGACTGAGAGGAGCTCTACATGAAAACATCTTACATCAGAGGGACATAAGCTTGCCTCTCTCTACAATGTTACATTTGTGGTCATAAATGTCACTAGGTCTTGAGGTGGGAAATTGGTGGAACAGATTTTCCGGGATTTCCATCCCTGTTCCCATTTACGCATGACCCCATGCAGGAAATGTTCTAGAACAATTCTGGGGTAGACTGCATATGTGAAACGGACCTTTGTTTGCAGTTTCATTTAAAATGTATATTCATGCTTTATTACCCTCCTTCCTCATTCTATTCCTACTAGACAATATATAACGGGAAGTATTGGTCAGAATGGCAACTGTCGCACAACTAATGTTTCGATTGTGGGCTTCTTTTTTTATATAGTCCTACTTTGCTTGAAATTCATTTTAATTTAACCTCTGTCTTTCCCTTTTAGATAAACTTGCCACCAAACTCTCGGATACGTTGACATCTGCAATGAACTTTTCATTTTTAGATGGCTGATAAATTAATAAAAAAATGATTCTGATGTGGTGTTTTTTATTGCGTTAGGGCCTACCTGAGATCAAGTTTATTTAATGGGTTTAGTTAGTTTAGGTTTTTTTTAAATCCCTTTTAGGAGCAAGTTAATGGAAAAAATGTAGGTCAGATGTACTAAAATCCAGATATTGAGTGCATCTGAGTACATGCAGGGAAATCGTGTGGCATAGTAGCTCTCAAAGGCTTTTGCCTACAATTATCAATTGGTGATCAATTACAAGTCAAGTCATTCTTAAGATTGTGTCAATCAATATTTAACTGCCAATCTTGTTTTGCATAATTTATGACCGGGTGGAATCATTTATGACTTGGTATTCCACAGATCAGAAAGTTGTGACACTAAGATTACACCAAGAGGGACAAGTGAATAGTCTCCTATTTATATGACAGGATTTATGACAGGATTCATACGTCACTCAGGGGCGCGTTTACTTTGATGTGTGAACGTGTTCCGGGTCATGTGGCGGATGTCCTCGCGTCTTCGTTGTAAACAACTTTAAAGCACTGCGGCTAGCGGCTAATAATAGTTTGACGGGCAGGTCGGACATGCTGTACAACGACATGGCAGGGGGACATAAAGCCGTGCTTCAGAAACACCTGCACTATTAACACAGTATGTTCATCATATTGCTGCTTTTGTGTACGCTGCTAACGTGCGCCGCTAATGGCTAGGCTCGCTAGCAGCGAAGCTAACTGAAGTCAACTTCCCCTTTTTAGCCTCTCATCAGCCAGCTGAACGCCAACAGTACTTTAGTTAATACTGACACTCTTGTTACGGTTAGCTTCAGCGACACTCCAGTTAAACGTGTTTTGTTGCCGATGTATCTGAGCTCACGGAAGTACTCATGCTGTCAATGCGAGCTAATTAGCTAGTGCCTAGTAGCATTGAAGCAAGACGTTTGACATCGGCAGGGTAACCATCCACTAATTGTCTGCTTTGTTGTTTTGAAACTGACTTTTAACTCGACGTATGCATGTGCTTGTATAGCAAAACACGAAATAATTCACACTAATGTCGGCTAACCGGCGTTCTGTTGATAGTTGTTGATCAACAAACCGCTGGATCCGAGGTTTGAGTTACTCGTTGAACGTTACATTACATCTGATTGGGCCACTGCCGTGTAAGCGAACATACAATAACATGTTGATTCATGTGTTGTCCAGGTTCATATCTCCAAGGAGCGTTTATTGTTGGCTGTAGACAGCTGGACGGATATACAACGGGGAGTGGAGTGTGAAATACTCAGGTATGTAACAGGGAGTGTAGTAACGGGGGAGTGTAGTGTGAAATACTCATGTATGTAACAGGGAGTGTAGTAACGGGGAAGTGTAGTGTGAAATACTCAGGTATGTAACAGGGAGTGTAGTAACGGGGAAGTGTAGTGTAAAATACTCAGGTATATAATGTGGCAGTTAACAAGGTTTGCATTTCCGTTGGTCCATTGATTACAACGTTGGTTGTCTTTCCGTATTGCTCTAACCCTAACCCTAGTTGAAATGGCTGTTTTAAAAAAAAAAATGTTTAAAGGGGAAAGTTCTCTATGCGATTATGGACTTCTATAATGTGAAATGAAAACACATTTCACATTTGTCTTGGGTTTAATCAAGCTGTAGTTACGCAATACAGGCACTCAACTGCCACTTTCCCAAAAGTATTTCCCAATGCTTGGCGGTTAATATGGTTTCAGTTTGAGTGAATTTGGCTCAGGGTCAAGAGTCATGTCAATTCTATTCATTGTGAGGCACACCTCCATTCTCATCAAGACAACCAAATAGCACTTAATAGCACTTCCATTAGCACATGACATATTGTTAGCCATTAGCATTATTTTTAATGGTTTTTTTTGTGGTGTCTAGGTCTCTCCTAGATCAATCCCAAGAGCCAGATCTCCAAAGTCAGTCATGTCGTCCCGCGTGCTGCTGAGGCAGCAGCTGATGCGAGAGCAAGCCCAGGAACAGGAGAGACGTGAGGCCCAGCAACAAGCCTCTGTATCCCAGCTCAGGTCATCCGACTCCACCCCTGCGATCTCAGTCTCACTGCCCCCAAACACAGCCCGGCCTCCCCCAGCACAGGTGCCTGTGGAAGTGCTGAAAGTAAGTCTTTCATATTATTGGAAGCCCCAGTACTTACTTTGCAGAATATAGTGCAAACTGTACATTTCTGTCTTTTATTTCTTTCCTTGCTTAGGTGCAAACCCACCTAGAGAACCCCACTAAATACCACATCCAGCAGGCTCAGAGGCAACAGGTCAAGGAGTACCTCTCCACCACTCTGGGTAACACAGCGGTAACCCTCAGTCTGGGGGTACCCGCCTTGCAACAGTCCAGCTCGGCCCCAGAAATGGCTCCTACGGCACACAGCGCTCCGAACAGCCCCATGGCTCTACTTAACCTGGGCACCAACAACAACGAAGAAGTATGACTTGCCAATGGCCTCTGGTCGTTACTGCACAACTCCTATCATCTCTCATACTTATGCTTTATTATTATTATTATTATTATTATTCACAAACTTCCCTACTGAACTGCTCCTTACTTTTGTAATTTAGTCATTCAAACGTTGTTTACTACCTTGCTATCCAAACTTTTATGGAATGACTCAAAGCGTTGATACTATATATGCGTTGTAAGTATTGAAAAGTTTAGAACTATTAATATTCTTCCCAAACTTCCGTACTCAACTCCTCCTCCATACTTTATACTACAACAATAATTCAAACTTACCGGCGACAGTAGCTCAGGAGGTAGAGCAGTTGTCTGGCAACCGGAGGGTTGCTGGTTCGATCCCCGGGGACACCTAGCTAATTGTCGAGGTGTCCCTGAGCAACACACCTAACCCTAACTGCTCTCGACGAGCTGGTTTTTGCCTTGCATGGTTGACACCGCCGTCGGTGTATGAATGGGTGAATGTGAGTCAATGTAAAGCGCTTTGGATAAAAGCGCTATATAAATCCATTTACCAGTTACTTACTACCTTACTATCCAAACGTCTATACAATTACTCCAAACCACCAACTGAAAACGTTATTTTCAGCAAGCTGCACACCACCACCCCCCCGCCACTGCACACCAATTTCTTCTGAAATTGTACTTTTAACTATTTTTTTTTCTTCGTTGCATTTTCTTGCTCCTTTTGGAGTAGCTAGATGGTAATAATGCGTGGTTTTTCACCTCCGTCTTAATTAGTTTTTAGTTGTAGCGCGATGATGTATCCTACGCTATCACTCTGGTGGCATTGGACCGCCTTTGTGTTCTTACCCCTTTGGCCCGGTGTCACAATAGAATGCCAAATGTTGCACCTGAGGCTTAATGATTTCAGCGCATCACCATCTTGGGGCAGGGAATCACCCTGTTCATCTGATTTATCTGACAAAGCTTTGGTGTCATTCGCTGCAGACACGCCTTTAACACTAGGGTTATATATAGGGTTAGTAAAAACACACGCACATCTTCGTTATTGACATTTATTCAAATGTGGTTGTAAATTGTGGGGGGGGGGGGCC
>OMKP01035666.1:0-10479 GCA_900302375.1 Bathygadus melanobranchus | reverse complement strand
ACCCAGACCTCGCCTTAGCCAATATTAGCACAACACTGTGAAGCTAGGCGGCTAGCAAGAGCCAGTTGTCAGTCGGAGCGTCCGACTGCCGCGACGCTTACCCGGTTCGACTAGCGCTGCGTGTGGGTCCGACGGAGCGTTCAGCGGCGATATTCCCCAAACAGTGCGTGTGGAGTGTCTTCAAATATCGTATGTATGACGCTAAAGTCCAAACGCTTTCCTCCAGCTTGTGGTGCTGAATGTGATGCACGCTCGACTGTCGGTATCACGGAAACGCCTTCCCCGTTTTCTGCCAATCCCTGCAAAATGCTGCCCCCCCCCCCACCCCACCCCGGGCTCAGCCCACTACCCGGGGCAGGTGCACGTCCAACTGGACTGGAGCTCCTCGCTTGGTACAATTAAACATGTATGTAGTTAATGCAACCAATAGGTTATATAGTTTAGTATCCTATAGGATAATAAACAATAACCCTACCAATAAACTGAAATTAGACGAGCTTTCCGTGCGACCCGATGCAAGTTGTGTGGATGATTTGTAACTCACTTTTTTCTGTCCCACAATGTTAATTAAAAATAACCCAAGTTAAACATTAACATCAATATAATTCAAATGTTGGGCTTCATCTGTGTCGCCTGCCTGTCGTATGCGACGATAACCTACGATGACAAACATGCTGAATTGAACGATTTCCTTCGTAAACATAAATGTCGATATTTGAAACAACTCAATGCTGGGACGTCGTCTCCGTCGACCTCTGCTGCCGGCTTCAAACACATCATGTGGGCTTCCAACACCTCGCACTTACCGGTGACGAGTCTTTGATACCGGAGATGATAGGAAAGTGATAGGAAGAGGCAAACAGAACAAAGACAATAAAGCAACATGATTTAAATGACCTCCCAGTAGGTTCACCATGTCACTAACCTTAGCAAAGCCGTAATTGAAGAAATAGCACGGGTTTTTGACATTTAAAACGCACCAATTGATTTTCTTTCCTAATTTTATTTTAAGTGGCAACTGGAATGTGAAAAATGTAGCTGACAGTGTTAACATTTCTGTCGACACGGCAAAATAATGAAGATATCGCTAAGATAATTAGAAACAAGGCTATTATTCAGGTAAACAACAAACTAACCTATTGACAGCTAAATACATTAAGCCACCATTGACCCGTATATTGTCGGCGTTATGCCTATACCCTACCTGTTCTATTTAGAAACAACGTATGTAATAAAATTCAAAAGAAATCAATAGGTAAATTCAAAGTTTAAAGTTAAACAAATAACGGTTTGCCAGCAACGGTTAAAATGGTTAAAAGTCGCGCGGGGAACTCGAAGGGCAGTTTCTGCATGAAGTGGGCGTGTCTCGATCATTAGGGCGTTTCCCGATGAATGATCGCTATCAATTAAATTCAAAACGTTTATTGAATTCTTGAAGATCATTGAGGTTTCCATCATTTTCAATGATCCTGATACAGAAAACAGAGCTAAAACAAATCAATAGTACAATACTAGTGAAAGCAATTGCACACTGACGTGAGGTAGTTTGAGATCCTTGAATTGTCCAGGGGTAGTGACAGTTTTGAAGGCAGATTTCCCAAGTTCAGAAAAAAACCTGAGAGACTTGAAGCATAAGGCAGCTAGTAGAGCAAGTCATCATAGATGTTATACAGGATGGTGAATGTCCAACAAGGGATTTATAGATGAAGAGATATAACGTTATGTTTATGGGGCGGCAGTAGCTCAGGAGGTAGAGCGGTTGTCTGGCAAACGGAAGGTGGCTGGTTTGATCCCCGGCTCCCCCTAGCTAAGTGTTGAGCTGTCGAGTAAGACACCTAACTTAAACTGCTCCCGATGAGCTGGCTGTTGCCTTGTATGGTTGACACTAACTTAAACTGCTCCCGATGAGCTGGCTGTAGCCTTGTATGGTTGACACCGCCGTCGGTGTATGAATGAGGGCAGAATGATAGATAGACTCAAATTATATCAACATAATGTAGGACTGATAGGATGAATGTCTCAACTATACGTCTCCTACAATTCAAAGGGAAGCTGGACCTGTATAGAGTTTTTGCCGTAGTTTAGTGATAAGATTTTCAATATGATGTTTAAATGTAAATGATTCATCAATCCAAGTAAAAGAAAGTTGCACATTCTCAACAGCAAGTTGTATGGAGTCAGCAAAACAATACAGAATTGTATCATGCGCATTACAATCAGATAGAGAAGAGACAATATGGTTAATATGAATTGTAAATAACACAGGGCCCAGAACTGATCCCTGTGGAACAACTATTGTTACTGGTAAAAACTGATTGGATATTTCCAGATGCTTTTGACAAGTCAATGAAAACAGCAGTACAATGCTTCCTTTTATCCAAACATTATCATTTACGACTAACAACAGAAACTATGCTATGCATACGTCCACACTCCTAACATTTTTTTCCAGTGTTAGCGTTTGAATGGGTGCTCGAGGGTTCATTTATATGGTGGACTCTAGATGCTTACATATTTCTCCCCTGAGAACAACACTGTTCTGTCTCAAGGCCTCCTCATGGTGATAACAGAATGGCAAATGGAGTTTATATTATTCTCCAACAAAGGGCAGACAGGGACATGGCCAGAGCATACAGAGCACAGCAAGATCAGGTTGCCCTGAAGAGTTGTGTTTTAAGAAGTTTCTTAAAGCAGTCAAGGGTAGGGACATTGCCTCCGGCAAGGTGTTCCACAGCTGTGGGGCAGTACAGCAGACTCATGTCACCTGTCACCCATGGTCTTTACAACGGGCTGTTGGAGAGAGAGGATTTTAAAGTAGTATTGGTGTTTAGCAAGGCAACTAGCCTATACTTTGGATAACTTTATAAAAAAACACTCCCTTATCTTTTTACCAAACGTGTGTGACACATATCCGTTATACATTCTATATAAATATTTAAAACCCATCATATTTATGTCATCCGTACAAAGGCCCTTTTCTAGTTTGTGTGCTCTTTTACTAAATCGTGCAAACAAAATAGTAAATACTGCACGCAAAGTACTCAAAACAAGGGAATGAAATAAGTAAATCCTGCTGTCCAGTCCATGTGATCTCCACACAGGAGTTGCTTCATGCCCTGCAATTTGTGCAAAGCTAATAAAACCTGAAGCGGATAACTTTGAAAACTATTATGAGAATCATAAAATGTTATATAGAAGTGTCGGTGTATGTTTATCCTGGTTAGATATTTGTAGTATTTCGTGTGCACTTTTACTATTTAATTTACATGATTAAGTAAAATGAGCGCACAAAGTCGAAAAAAATTGGATGTGACCACACAGCTACATCCGTTTTAAATATAATTATAGTACTTGTAGTAGTTATTCAGCTTTGTTTATTATCTAATTTGTTTGTCATTGTTTTATATTGGTGATTACCTATATTATCATCAGTCCATCAGTAAAGCAAACAAACGTCGCTCCACCAAGTCACAATGCAGTGGTGGAACGAGCTTCCGACCGATGTCAGGACAGCAGAGTTGCTCATCAGCTTCACCTGGACTCTGCATAGCTTCTCTAATTAACCCCCCGCCTCTCCTCCCTAACCCTTACTCTAACAGGGCTTGAATCCCATCCCCTCCTGGATCCCTAGCACTTGTATGTTTGTACGTCCTGGCACTTAAAATAGTACTTGCATTATGTAACATCGTATCCTGGCTACCTTGCTGTTTTACAGCAAGGGGTCAACCTAGCAATGATGAGCTTGACACATGTTTTATTAACCTAACAGTCATGAGAGCTTGAAACTTGTTCTATTCAAACCTTACTGTACCGTCAGCGATATATTGTTGTTTCACTCTTTCGACAAATGTACTTATTGTAAGTCCCTTTGGATAAAAGTGTCTGCCAAATGCCCTAAATATAAATGTAAATGTAAATTAGTAGAAGTATAAAGTAGCAGAAAATAGACAATATTACACATACCTTGAATTTGCACTTAAGTAAATTGAGTAACTTGAGTAAATGCACTTAGTTACTTTCCACCTCTGGGAACATGTCAGTTCATGGTTAACCAATGAGCTTGGGTCCTGAGCACAGCTGGTTGCTGGCTACAGCTATATCTGCTTACACAGCACACGTGAGTGACACGCCCACATCAAACTTTGAGAGAGGGGAAGTACTCAAACACACTGCAAGCAAAATGGATTTGGCGGTCGCTCGACTGTGCATGAAATTGCCGTGCGCAGACAGGCAATGCAAAATATGATTTAAAATGGAGGAAAGCATGTGTGTGTGTGTGTAGGCTCACATCTGTGTGTGTGTGGGTGTGTTAAGATGGAGTGTGTGTGTTAGGACAGAGCGTGTGTGTGAGTGTGTGTTTGGGCAGAGTGTGTGTGTGTGGGCGGAGTGTGTATGTGTGTGTGTTAAGATGGAGTGTGTGTGTGTGTGTGTTAGGACAGAGCGTATGTGTGAATGTGTGTTTGGGCAGAGTGTGTGTGTGTGTGGCGGGGGGCATTAGTCTTGTCTTTTCTCTCAGATTTGTGTGTGTATAAAAACACACAGCCCTGGAGAATGTTGGTTCATCAGTCTTTCTAATACCCATTACGTTGTGTAAACAGACAGAAAGATGAATTGTGTGTGTGGGAATAGCCTGAAAACAAACCATTGTAGAAAAAAAGAGTGAAAGTAAACTAATAAGCAAACTAACCGAGGAGAACGCATGACCCTCTGACCCGCTAAATGACTCTCTCTGGATGCAGGCTGTTGGATTAGTGCCCACTAGCTACAGATTAGTCACAGCGCTAAAGGCATGTTCCCTGTTTCCCCATGATTGATAGCAAAATACAGGGAGCAAAGGGGAGGTATGAATGCTTCTCGTTAGCCTGCTGTAGCTCGGTGCTATGCTTGGCACTGTGGGGACTCAGCCAGGCTAATGGTGGTCATGAGGCTTTGGGCTGCAATCGGGTGGAGCGAGTGGGTTGCTGGTTTTAATTCTGGGTGGAGTTGTCAACAGTGTCTTTGAGCAAGGCACCTAACCCTGCTTCTACTACTAGTCCCAATAAGATGGTGTTTGTTGCCTTGTGTGGTTAACACCACTCCCTGTGTGTGTGTGTGTGTGTGTGTGTGTGTGTGGATGGGACTGGGTTGTTATTTGTAGAAGCATTTTGAGTGGCGTCCAAATGTCTTTTGGCCATCTGTGTGCTTAAAACAACACAAAATACTTGTAAATACTGAAAGTCAGTGACTAGGTAAGGACGTAAGTCAACAACCGTAAGGCATGTGGAGGTTTCGAGTTGAAAGATGTTGTACCACTGTTTTCTGTACACAGTACCACGTAACTCTCAGCAGGTGCTATGTTGAGGTCTTGTCAGGCGTTTCTACAGTGACAGCATTGTGTTGGAGCAGCACATTCATGAATGTAAAGATGAAAGTCTGTGTTATGTTTACCAAGGTGGGTGACAGGTGGGAGCACGGTAGAAATGAGGTGACACTGAACTTTGAACCCATCAGAGAACGCCAACTTTCTAGCCGTGTAGCACCAACCATGTGGTAAGTTAGTCACACAAAACCTTCCATAATACACCAACACACAAGTTTGCAAATCAGCGATAGCAGACTCAGAACCAAACCTGAGATTCACCGTTGATGACTCACACCATTTCAACTAGCCTATCATTTGTTCTTTCCAGCATTTCCACCCACTAACACTCAGATGAAGACCCTCCACACACACTGACCAGTCCCTTAATTACCCATGTGTTCTTCTTCTGCTCTCATCAAGCAGAGACATCATTACAAGAACAATCACCATCATGTATCTCCACTCCCCATCCCCCTCTGTCTCCTTGTCCTGCTCAAACATGCCCGTACGGCCTGGAAACAGCTTGATAGACTTAGAATAATAACAATATGCTGAAATAGAATCCTGCCTCAGGGTTTTCAGCATGAAGGGAGTCAAGTGGGCATATTTGAACTCTCATTTGACTGATTATTGCACTTTGCAAATTTGTTCAAGCAGGGACCTCACCTCAGTGATTTCACGTTGGCGCATTTAGAATAGAGAAACTACTTCAGAAAGTGACTCATGGAAGACTGCAAGACTGCTTTATAAGTATAATAATCTGGCCTTTGGCTGTTCAAGTGATACATGCAGATTTCACATATACAGTGTGTGTGTGTGTGTGTGCGTGTGTGTGTATGAGTCTGTGTGTGTATGAGTCTGTCTGTGTGTGTGTGTGTGTGTGTGTCCTTCTGCAGACCCAGGGCATCCATAACAAGCCAGCCATTAGATAAATGAATTCCACCTGCCACCAGGTGTTACTGGAGCCCACAGCCCTGAGCTCCAGGAACCCACCACCTGCTCCTGGCTGCCCCAAGCAGTCAGCATGTTCTGCTACCTTTTACAAGACTTATTATGTCAACTATCTATTACGTAACTTTTTACATCTACTTTTACATGACTTATTATATCGACTATCTATGATGTGACTTATTACATTGACTATCTATTACCAGACTTATTACTTCAACTTTGTATGACGTCACTTATTACTACTATTACCTGACTTATTACATTGACTATCTATTACCTGACATCTATTGTGCGACTTATTACATGGACTATTACGTGACTTATTACATCTTTCTATTATGTGACTTATTACATAGATTTACGTGTTATTACATGGATCAAAAGCCAGAGGACATTGCTGTTGCACTGTACCATTTCTTTCTGTACTTTCAACATTGCTAGCTTGTTTCTATGGTCAAGCTATTTACCCATTCAACAGAGTATACCAAATGTCAGTTAGTTATTTTTATATCAAATGAATGTACATCTAAGGTCTAAGGCTTTGAGAATGATTGGCAGCATGAGCCGTATAATCATGCTGTTGCATTGTCAAGAAGTCAATGTAAGTTGAAGAGTGCTCATTACATTATGGTGCGTTGTTACATTTTAGACCTTTACAATCCTTTATAACCTTTTTTGTAAGTCGCTTTGGATAAAAGCGTCTGCCAAATGCTCTAAATGTAAATGTAAATGTATAACAATATGAACATAAATAGAGAAATATGAATAATGTCAATATACAGCTGGCCCTTCAAGAATACACTGCGATCTGCGAGTACAGTATAGTAGTTATATTATATAGTATATTGTATTTGATTATTACTCAGGATGATAGAGCATAAATGTGTTTGGTGGTGACGAAGGTCGACGTGGTGCCTAAAGCACAGGTGACACATTAATGGATAGTCCAGTGGTTCAACTCTCTGCCCAACGCTTCTGGGTTCCTAACCTAACCTGTAGGCATCCTTAAGTAAGATGTCTAACCCCTAGACAGGTCACTGCTCCTTAATGACATGTGTCTGAATTCGCTGGAAGTGGCTTTGGATAAAAACGTCTGTTAGATGACTAGATAGTAATGGAGTAAGAGAGCTAAAACTGAGCTCAATGTCTGAACCCGTCTGTTTTAACGAGCTCAACCACAACCAGATCAAATGCACTCAGATCCCCCGACTTACCATCATTTGATACCTCAAAAAAGCAAAGGACCTTCAAAAGAAACGTAGGGTACGAGTGTGTTTCAGGGACATCTTTAGTATCTTCTTAAGTTAAGATAATAGAGGTGGGGGAGGGGCTCCCTGTACGACTCCCTCTATCCTTCCAGTTGGAACCTAAATCAGAATTCACAAGCCCTAATGTATTAAGGATGAGCTCTGCTGGTACGTGAGTGTGTGTGTGTGTGTCTTTCTTTTACAATGCCTTACCAAAATACAGAATATTTGTAACAAAAGTGTCAGTTCTGGTCGGTTGTGGTTCCTCGCAGTATCAGGGACAGCAGGTTATAACAGAACGAATGGCAGAAAAGTTGGATCCATTATTCATTCTCCCCAGTGCCGTCTCATTTCCATAACGCTGTTTTAAAAGACGCTGTATCTTAAAGTTGATACTGTAAGTTTTGAGTGGACTGAATAATAATAATGTCCCCTTCCCCCAACTGAAATTCAAACTTATGCTCAAACTCTCCTGTATCATTGAGAGAAGGTGGAGTCGCTGGTTTAAAGATACCATCATGTAAAATCTTAATTGCCAGTTTAATGAATCTAAACCATGTTCATTGGCTGAATATAGCTTGTTTTAATGAAATGTGATAATTGATTATCATTGTTTTTATTGTCTCACTCATTGTCTTTGTTGTGCATGATCTAATGTTTTACACGGATAAGTAGTCCCAGGGGCACGTCGCATGGTCCTTCCTGCTAAACCCTGGCATTAGGGGGTGCAGCCGTCTATGGAACAATAATGTGTTCTCAGCCACCCGCTGAGAACATGATTGCGGTGTGCGTGTGCCGTGTGCTACAACGCAGGGTGCACCCACAACGTCAAACTACACACGTCGTTCATTTTTACTGCGCGAGGGATGAAGTGTCGGAAAGAGTCAACTGCGACAAAGCTCCCGCATTGTGCAACCGAACCGATTTAGATGTCCTTTTGTGAGCCAGCTTACTCTTCAAGGCATTTATATTGCAACATTAGTTTCAAACAAATGAACGTTATTTGTTATATACATGCATATATTTTATTCTGGTATAATAAAATAGAATCCTAATGCGCAGATCAGGCCACACATTCTCTGACTTGTGCAAAGAAAGGCCAGTTGTAGCATTGTTGGTGTTGCCATCCACAATGAGCCTCATAAACACAAAGGACAAAGAATATGGCAGCAGCTAACTGTAACTCCACGCTGTCACAAGACCGCAGCAGCTAAACACACACAGTCCCATCAATGCGTTTCAGCTACAATCAGTTGGTCTGAATGGGGGAAAGCTGAGTATTCTAGCTAATTAAACCCTGTTCTAACGCTTTAGAAAGGCTAATGTACAGGCGGACTAACGGGAGAGACAGTAATGGAGACAGAAATGGTGTCTGAGCTGTTCATGCTGGGTACAAATGTCAGCATGAAGATGCTAATATTCTGCATATTTTTCTGTGTGGCAGCCCTGAACAAAGGCAGATTGTTTCACAGAAGGGAGCTGTTACTCACCTCTCTGTGTGAGGGCCTGTGTATCGGAGAAGGAATCAGTATGCCATTAGAATCTTCAAAATGCATTCCCCATTCATGCATCACAGTTGTCTTTGTTGTTTTTTTACGTATTTATTTTTCATTATTATTATTATTATTATTGTCTTAATTGTTGTAGAAACCAATAGTTTAGTATATGGCAACAACGTTTAAATGGTATTGATTTGATGCCATTACACATAAAGAAACATTAATCTATTTCATGCCACTAGAGGGCAGGCAGTTCATACCAAAAATCCTCTAAACGAGCCCACAGCTCCGCTCTCCGACCTCTCCTCTAAAGTACCATGGAGGAGCCTTTCCACCATCTTGTGGGTGGTGATGGTGGTGGTGGGTGTGTATGAGTGTCTCATGTAATAAATGCCTGACAACACCACCCTTTCATGTAGGAGTGAGGGATCCCCCAACAGGTACACAGGGACCCAGTAGGACCAGATGCTGATGGAGCAAAATATACTAGTATTTTATTTGACACAGTGTCTAAAGTCCACACAGGAAAGGCACAATCATTTCAAAGACACACAATGGGGTACAACAAACAATCAAGAATGAGAGGGAAATCACACCAAGGATGCATCAAATCAAAACGATAACACAAAGCCTTACAGAGACCAATAAGCCTGCTTCTGTCTGTCGTGCCTTGCCCAAATGGTGACGCTAGCCCAGCCCATAATAAGTACCATTTAAATAAAACATTTAATCAAAAATCAACAATGGATTCAAGTACAGCGTTATAGCAGATGTTGAAATCACATAGTTCAATTTAATGCCGTTTGTTGTCTTAGAAGCTGCTTCAACAAACAGTCCAACCACCCCTATCTACACCCTGCTCCCAGGGTCCGAGAGGCATAGTGTTAAATTTGGTATATATGCAAGAAGGAGCGCATTTTATATATCTATATCTGTTTGTTTATACCTGATTGCTAGACTATAAAACTCCCCATAAAAATCCCCCAACATACACCTGCACACCACTTAGCACCAAACACGTCTACTGACTGTTAACATCTGAAGCATTAGTTGGAGGAACACACACACACATGCACACACACACACGCACAGATGCACACACATACATGCACATATACACATGCGCTCATACACACACATACACACACATTTCTGCTGTCCTAACTATTTAAGAAATTCTATAAATGTTTTAAGAGCTCTTCATCTACTGTGTGTATCTGTACTTCCTCTACTGTGTGTATCTCTACTTCCTCTACTGTGTGTATCTCTGCTTCATCTACTGTGTGTATCTGTACTTCATCTACTGTGTGTATCTCTACTTCATCTACTGTGTGTATCTCTACTTCATCTACTGTGTGTATCTCTACTTCATCTACTGTGTGTATCTCTACTTCCTCTACTGTGTGTATCTCTACTTCCTCTACTGTGTGTATCTCTACTT
>OMKP01035648.1:1296-12356 GCA_900302375.1 Bathygadus melanobranchus | reverse complement strand
AAGCAGGTTAGTAGTGACCCGGGAACATTCTCGAAGTGGCTGCACAACCGAAACGATTACTGGCTAAAGTAGAAAAGAAGAAGGAAAAAAAGTATCAATGTCTCTTGTTGGAGAAACAATTTGACCGTTTTCATGACTGGCTTCTGGTACAAAGCAATCACACGTTAAAGAAGTTAGATATTACCGCAAAGGTTTTGGGTTTGTTTTTTTCTAAAAAAAAATGAAAAGATCAGTGAGCAACCAAGTTCAAGTACGCTCTCCCAACAAATTGTTTATCTTCCTATCCATGTTAACCATTACCGTACAAAAGGAACCGCTCAAAATGGACAGTTTCCGCAGACTGCAGTCAGCCTACCTTAGTACCCACTCAGCAGTAGTGCTAAACTGGCCCATCAACATATTGTTTCTTCCAACAAATTTCAACTATAGGTGGCCTCAGTGGGCGTCAGTGAGAACAGCACCAAATCCTGTTCAAAGAAGAAAAAGCCCTTTGATTAATGAGGTGCCAAGCCTGGGCTAGAGGAAGGAAGTCCATCCAGATAAACCTTTGCTGTTTTGGGGCAATGTGATTCAAAAAAAAAAACAACAGACCACAACTCTGTTAATAGTTGAACTCTACATTGTTCATTCACTGTGTTTATGCCAAAATGCAAAAACAGAGTTAAAAACTTGAGACCGTCTCTTTAGTATAAAGAAAACCTAACAAATATCCTGCATGCAATCAGCAGCTTACAGGATTTTTAATTGGTCCCGTGTTGCCTATTTCTGAGATACAAAGCCTCACCATAGCTATTATGGCTGTCTCTGTACGAACCTCCTGAGCGGTCACCGTATCCTCCTCCTTGTGCTCTGCAAATAAGGAAAGAGAGGGGGACCTGTTAAGACGTTACCGTCGGCATTATTTCAGGTGCAAACGAAACCAAGATCAACAACTGCCACCATTTCAGACAACTAGTTATCCTCTGCGTTTCAGGATCTAGTGGTCACCTGTCTCTGGGGTAGTATCCACCTCCACTTCTGTTGTCATACCTTCCACCACCACCACTTCCGTAGCTCCTGTCACCACCACCTACAATAGAACACAGAACTGTGAGGACGGCACATGGATTGCATTTATATAGCACTTTTATCCAAGCGCTTTACATTGCCTCACACTCAAACATTCGTACACCGACGGCGGTGTCAACCATGCAAGGCAACATCGGGAGCAGTTAGGGTTAAGTGTCTTGCTCAGGGACACCTCGACACTTAGCTAGGGGGAGCCGGGGATTGAACCAGCAACCTTCCGGTTGCCAGACAACTGCTCCCAACCCCAAATAAATAACGTTTATAGTGTTCTATAGATTCTGCCGTAAGCAATTATGGTGTCTTACCATACGAGAAGCCACGTCCCCTTCCTCCACCACCACGTCCCCTGTAGCCATCGCCACTGCCACCTCCAGATCCTCCCCTGTATCCACCGGAGCGGCTTCCACCCCCAGAGTTTCCGGCCTGATCCACGCGAATCGGCCTACCGTCCAGGGCCTTTGGAATAGCACAAGAAATAAAATAATTTAATAACATGGCATGGGGTATACAATTTAGCGATTTTCTTTGCCGGAAACTTTGCCACATGTTTCTTGGGTCAACTAGAAAGGTGTTTACCTTGCCATTCATAGCAATCATTGCATCCTTAGCATCTTCTGGATTCTCAAAGGTGATGAAACCAAAGCCTCTGGACCTCTGAGTCTCCCTGTGCTTGATGATGACAACTGGACCAGAAAAACAATTCAAATTCCAGTCATACACTTAAATGAACAACAATCAAGCAGGTGCTATACGAATCACGGAGCACTTGCCTTCACTTATGGGACCATATTTGGAAAATACGTCTTCAAGCGACTGTTCAGTTGTGTCAAAACTGATGCCACCGACAAAAAGCTTCCCTTCGTCCGAGGACATTGTTAACCTTCCCTAAGGGGCAGAACGAGAAAGAGGACACAGGGATGGCGAATGAGAAGGCGAAGATGCTTCCCGCTCCACCCCCCACCCGCTAGGCCTGGAGTCAAGCCCCTTTGTTCCTGCGTTGTCTCCAGATGATCATCCGTTAACATCCGCAGGCCCCAGTCTTCGTATGAATGCATCTGTAGAAACCCACTGAGCAGGGGATACATACAGACATACCACAGCGTTGTATATTACAGAGAATAGCGTTGCCTCGCAGGGGCGCTTGCTTCGTGAAAAAGGACACGCAGCAATAATAGGTTTACCAAATCAAAATACACAGAACGCACAAAAAAAGACAAATAATTATTATTCCGACTAAACGATAGGAATTGAGTAATATGACAGCTATAGACACGAGGTAGCAGCTACATGTAGCACTAGGATCCCATTATAGGGATGCTATACCGTTGTACGGAAGCTAACGTCAAGGCCTTCCATTACACTTCCTTTGGGCTATGAATCAACTATGCAACAACAAAAAATCGACCAAATCATACGTCAGAACAGCATTCACCGTGAACTCAAAATAAAACACGACCACAATTGAGGTTGTTTTTAAGACGGTTACCGTTTGTATTCTGCGGAGATGAGTCGCGGGCAACCTAAGGCGAGATCGAGCAGACACTAAAAGGACCCGCACCGGGTTTGGCCACGCCCAGTTCTTCTCCCAACCACGACTCGTTTGAATTAATGTCGGCTCAGTTAAATAAACAGGAAGTAGTCACCCAAGATAAAATAAAATAAAAATAATTATACATCCACGACAAAAACATAATTACAATTCGCTTTGAGTGGATATAGGAAGAGGCAACAGCTTCAGAAAACGTTTTATTTTGTTAGGCATGTTTGTCAGTTACAGTGTACAGTGCAAAGCACAGGCAGTAATCATAGACTGTATAACATGGGGTTGAATCAATGGTAACCCTTAATATAGTCAGTTAATTCACAGTAGTCTTTAAATAACTGACACGGCTCAATATCTTTTACAATTATAAAGCTAGCAAAATGCTAATAATGCATTGGCATCACATTCAATACATATTTATACATTCTGGCTGCATTATATCAGCGTTGTTTTGGTTAGTTGCTTCACCTAACATCAATGCCTGATTATTCCCCATTAAAAACCAAGACAACGCTAGAGTGGGCATTATGGACCAGGTGACCAGGTGGGCCGACGTCATTATGTTGGACCGGTGGCGACGATGGACACACGGTGACTCTGAAAAACCAGAAAAGCAGTTGTTTATTGTTGATTATGTCTCTGGCTTCAACATCCGTTCTGTCATCTTTCTGGTCATTTCTCTCTATCCTCTACTCTTTGTTCTCTCTCTCTCCCTCTGTATTCACTGCCTGTGACCCCTAGTCTCTCATGCCAAAGTGTATTAAAAAATAATGTGGTAAAAGACATTTATTTCATCTTTGTGTTTGCATTATTTTGGATTCGAATTATAGAAACGTGTCTCAAACAGTCCATAAACATAAGCAAAATGTTTTATACACTACATAATACATTAGGACACTAAAATTATGCTGTTTATGTTGTTTGTGTTTAAATTTTGCCTATAGGTTCCACTGTAATTACCAAATAACATCTGTGGTAATTAAGTCTACATTGTTTGACTGTTATCAGGTCAGTCAGTCTGTTGAACAGCACAGGGACATAATGCTAATCCTATCCTGGGTACAGTGGGCAGCACCTGCTTTTACTCTCACCTCCATCACCTCTTTCTTTTTCTCTAGGTATTTTACTCCCAGTCTCCTGTCCCGTATCTCCCTTCCCAAAGCTGAGCATTGACTGGCGTAGTCTTTTCATTTTGGCCTGCGTCGGTGAAGGAAGTAAACACAGGGTCAATTGATATTCGTATGTTGCCTCCGCTTGGATAATCTTGCAATGAAAATAAAAAATATAGGGTACCTCATTGTATGCATTTCAACCCTTTACACAAACTGAGAATCATTTAAACCTTCGTTGAAAGTTTATCAGTTTGACATTGGATGGACAGAATTAATGTTAGCTATCTGGCTGGTTAATTCACTCAAGTGAACGGCAGCTACAAGCAGTCCGCTAGAAGAATTCTCTAGTTACCTGTATCACGGTCAGTTGATAGAACTAATTACTCAGACAGAGCCCTGTAGATCTAGGCAATCATTTCACAACTTATTATATACAGCTCTATACAGAGGTCGACGTCACTGGCTGGTACGGACATGTATAGTTACCCAGAAAAAACCTTTTTCTTGTATTACTCTTGTACCTTTTCTATTTATCTTTGTATACATTGTACCATGACCTTGTTTGAATGCTTGTATGTTTGTAACTCATTTGATAGATTGAAAGGTATCCTTACAACCTTACTTCTTTGTATTTACTGCTCTGATTCAAAAAGGATAAAAGCCTTCCAAGTAGAATTCCTAAACATACTGTGAATAACCAGGACGACATGCACCCGACTCCTTGTCAACATTCAGCCTTGTTACCAATAATTCATGCAGACACATTTTTATTTTGTTTCAGGAGGCACACATTAAACATTTTTAATAAAGTACCCACCTTTTTCTATGACCGAAAAGGAGAAAAGCAAAGCCACCGAGGCTACCAGCAGAACGGAGGTCATCATCATCATCATCATCATCTTCCACGACATTCAACCTTAATAGATGGACAGGAAAACAAAATCAATAACAAGTTCTGCAATAGTTTACTGGCACAAAGTCATGCAATTGTACACACATACACACACACACGCACATCAATTTAACAGAGAAATGGTAGTTAGAATTAACAACCCTTTAGCCCTTTACCACAAATGAGATATTGCAGTCTCAATGGTATTCAATTTATGCACAATGTGAGATCCGTCTATTTCCTATGAGACATTTTCTTAGAAATATTTCCGTACGCTTCAGAGATTTGGGGAGAACTTGTGGATAAAACAGCCTTTGACGTCCATTTATTTAATTCTCCAAAGGTCCTTTTTTTTTTTAAACGAGAAATAGCGTCGAAAGATAGGACGTGCTACTGGATGAAATTCATTTTTTGGAAGTAGACCAAGCCGAGTCCTAGCAACGGGCGAGAGCCCCACTGCGTCGTGGTAGAAAGGTGTAAGATGGGACATCAACATGATAACTGTTTGAGGGATGTGAACAGGAGAGCAAAAAATGTTACCTCACATTACTGGCCTATCTCCAATTATGAACTAGCCAAGTGAGCAGCTTTCACCAGAGACAGGAGGACTCGTGTGTCGGTAGGCCCAACACTTCATTCTCCAAGGACTTTGTTGATTTCCAAAACGATAGCGGCCAGAGATCTTGGGTGTAATGAAGCATTATGACAGCACCAAAAACAGCAGCAGGAGGACAGCAGGAGGACATTTCACTTCCTAGTCTGTCTCATCCTAGACGCCCACCCCATTACATCCAAGCTGGTGTAAGCAGACTTCAAATAATTTTAAGAAAACAAATTTAAAACCCTCCAGATACGTTGTCTCTAGGCAACTATATACAGCCCACCCCTCATGTCTGTACTAACTGTATTCAGTGAATTCTTATCAGATTCGTAGATAGAACTGGAACTGCCTTCTTTTCGGAGGAAATCAGGAATCAGAGAATTTTCAACGGGTAGTTTTAATAGGGCCTAATAAGGCCAGAAGAGACAATAGAAAAATACTGATACACAAACAGAGCACATTTCTTAATGACCAGTCCAAACTGCAGCCGATTGTGACGGAAGTCCCCAGGATGGCATTATATAGAGCGGTGACTGATTCAAAAATGAACAAAGGGGCTAGAAAGCACAGCTGTCCTGACACATTTGCAATTTTGAGTTGTAGCATTTCCAGTCATCCAGAGGATTTCGTACCGTGTCCATCCCTACAATTTTAAACCTCCTTGCCCTTTGTTTTATTGGTGTGGCCAGAACGATGGGGTTGTCTTTCTTACTTCTCCTAGTCAAGATGTTTCAGCTAGAAACATCCGTGCCAGACATCTTTTAAATAGCTATATCCAACAAAGTCCAAAATCTGACTGTCCAAAAGGACAGTCAATATGAACAGTTTTTAATTGTTCATTTTTAAATCTAAAACTTTTAAGGCAAAATAGTTGGGCCTTTTCAAATAGCCAGGGAAGCATATATATGTATATATATATATATCCAGTACTGGGTACTACAGTAAGTACATACCCAAATGAGAGCAAAAGGAAATGCCAAAACATCCGTTTAGGGTTGGTTTTGAGGAAAAACATGCTCTAAAAAAATGAATCTAAAAATATAGGCCAAGTTGAGCAATTTAGGCCATCCCTTCACCATCTAGCCCCTTTAACAAGTAAGGTAACAGGTCATTTAAATGAGTAACGAAGCAATATCATGCAAAGAAACCATGGCCCATGTCAAATAAATGTTCTCAAAGGAGTTACAGACCTGAAGAGACGTTGGCATAGACCATGACAGTATATCCACAGCTTGTCAAGCGTCAGCAACATGTCTTATTATGTTACGCTAATCATTTAGGTTTGTGTAATTATTTCGCCGATGTAATTTTACAGTCGTGCTGAATGTTTTTTGAGTCAGTTCTTTTGCGGTGACTTTGATGTGGAGGTTATCAGGCTGTGTTGAGCAGCAGCGATCTCACCAAGCGATTAAGCACACAAGCTTCTCCTAATGTCTAAATATTGTAGGCGACTTTTTGATCCTCAGTGTGGTTACTCAAACCAGGGGGGAGAAAAAGGTACGAGGACATTTATGGAGCATAACTAAACCTACAGGAGTCCCGACTGAGTTGTAGAGCACACAGAAAACAAAAAATAAAACACTTTAACAAGGGATTTAAGATACAAGGCTGTATGTAGCCATATTTCACAAAAAGAATAACCACCCCCTCCAGAGAAAAAGCAAAAAAAAAAAAGCAAAAAAAAAGGGTCTTCGAAATCTTTAGAAAAAAACCAGCGCAGGGTGGTGATGATCTTGAAATCAGGAGGATTTTTTGTGTATTTACTCTTGTGAGGCTGAGGACAAGAAGTAGGCACAAGTGTAAAGACACTAAAGCAGCATTTGGACAATTACGACACAGCATACTAACGTTTCTCCATCACTCGGGCTTTTCTCATAGGAACAGGGAGAGGAGACATGACATCAGACAATATTGCTAAGTCTGTAGCGTGCTTTGTTTGTTTCCAGAGAATCTGAACCCTGAAAAGAACTAGCGCTACTCGAGGTGCTAAGGAGGGCATGGCTGGGGAGCCCATCATCTGTACACTAAGGCAGACAGGACGGGGCTTTCCACAGGTGTCTTACGGAGATAGGCCTTTTTAGATGATAAACGTGAACGGTTAAAATCCTACGCTATATCGATATGCTACTCACCATAGCTCTCATAGTGGTCCCTGTACGTCCCTCCAGAGCGCTGTTCACCATAGCTATTCGGACTCCTGAAACATTACATGGACAGTCACGTTAAAACACGTTCACGTTCTGGCCAATTAAAACGTAGCCTATTGTTTACGTCAGCAACTTGTGTCGATGCTAAATATAACTGCAGTCGAAGTTAAGCGACGTCTGCACCCGAAATAGTCTGTTAAACGCTTCTGCTAACATTTCTGCCAATATCGCAGAAGCACAGCATGTACTATTGACAGAAATATGCGTATAAGAATTAGACCCTGCTTTTAATGGGCCTAATTAACTAACATTACACAACGTGTCGTTTGTCAAAACACCTAATACATTGAATCATTTAATTTAATCTGGTTCACAATTCATAACAGTGCTGTTCACCCCAGTCAGTAACTGCGGTCAGTCAGGTGCGCTGCAGTTCACGTCAGATGGTCTTTTCATGACTTCATTTAAATAGGCTTAACCGTTTTAATTAGATATAGAATAATAACCATGCTGGAGAAAATGAAGACTTATTTCAAATAATTTAGATTGAACCTTTCAAAGCTAGACAACTCCGACTGCAATAATGCATGAGGCAACACACTTTTCAGCCTAATTTAAAACAGGATTTTGTTATGGCGCCATCGGGTGGTTAAAATAACCACACAAAAAAAACTATTCAACATACCGGTAGGATACTGCGTTTACCTAATTATGTTAGTTACCCCGGCCCAACCCTAGCATGTTCTACCACTAACTGACATGTTTTACTAGAAACAGCTAGAGAATAGAGAGACAAAGAGTAGTTGTCACTATATGACAGTTTGTGAGTGCTGCTCCTACCTGTTGGCCCTGTTGTATCCACCACCTCCTCCTCCTCCTCCAGAGTATCCACCACCACGGCTGCTACCACCACCACTGCTGCTGCCTCCTCCTCCTCCTCCGCTCCTGTATCCCCCGTAGCTCCTCTCTTCGTCTCCATAGCTTCTCCTGCCAAAGCCTGAATCTCTACCGTAACTTCTCTCTCCATAACTTCTGTCTGTGTAGGCTCTGTGCCCACATCCTCCATCTTCACCTAAATGCAACACAAAGATCAAAGACATTAGAACACCGTTCAACATCATCTAAATAACGGACCTTATAGATCAATCAGCAATCTCACTCACACCTTAAGGAACCACATTACATGGCCCTTACCATCCATATAAGGGCGCCCACCTCGCCTGGGCCCTCTGAAAAATCCCCGACTCCCAGAGCCACGGAACATGCTGCCTGAACGTCCACTAGGCTTCCCAGCTTGATCCACGCGGATCTGCTTGCCGTCAACAACCTACAATAAAAAGGTTTTCAAAAAGAGAAGACAGAAGTTATGGGGCTTTCATTTTTTCCCAGCAAGTAACTCGTAAAAGCCGTCAATTGCCTTTTTTCATGACAATTCCACCCAGTAATGTTAAGAGCATGAACGCCATAGTCAGCCCATAGAAACGTTACACTAGGCTACTAGTAGGCACCGGTGGCGAGTGGTCCATGCAAGCTGCAAATGTGACGCATGCCCAGGCATGTTTGTTTGATCATTTTTATGTAAGTTAACTTTAATATTTTTTTTATTAACATGAACATTATTGGCATTAAAACACATTTGTTTATTTTTCTCCTCCAATTGGGTAATTTTGTTGACGACAATGATTGCAGAAGTTCACCGCTCGCCCCTGGTAGGCCAATATAATCGCCATCTGCTGATTTCTGTAATGTTAAGTAAGGGGTCTCCTGGATTTTACATCGGAATACGTTGCTATAGCAAAATAAATCTTAAAGGTGCAGTATGTGGAATTTAGTGGCAGAAAAAGGAATAGAATATTCTTAAGTATGTTTTGATTAGTGTATAATCCCATGAAAATAAGAATAGTGTTTTCGTTACCGAAGAATGAGCCCATTACATCTACAAATTGCACCGCCACAGTAGCCCAGAACGGACAAAATGCTCTAGAGAGGACTCGTCGTTAACTATGACTTAGACTAAATAAATGTACCAAATCTAATCACTTGACACACTGCCACTCCATGCTGTCGCAGACAATGTCATTTTGGAAGTACCTACTGGCACCTCACAGGCCACTATAGCTTCATGGGAAAGGGGTGCGGGATATTCAGTTGGCTGCAATATGCAACCTCACCACTAGATGCCGCTAAATCTTACACACTGCACCTTAAGCAAAATAAAGTGCTATGGATTGATCCTGGGCCAAATCTTGACTTAAAATCCACAAAGTAAAAAAAACAACAACGTATGATACGATGTAAATATTGACAATTTGCCCTCTATACAAAACGTAGACAACATTTATTTTAATTGTAACGGTGGTGCTTTGAAGACCCTGTTGTGTTACACAAGTGTTGCAACTATGGGAGCTGATAAGGACATTCGTTGAGTCCTTTTCAAAGAATTGAGGAGGATGAAATCAGTTTAAATAAGTGTTTAATACTACAAAATATGCTCTATGTTAGTCGCTGCCCTTGCCATCCAGAATAGCAGAGAACATAACAAACGAGTGAAGGGGGACGTGGAACCACATACAGAGACATACATGTAGAACACATACAGGTCTTCAATTGTCGTAGCATTTGTGAAGAACTTCAGTTGGATCCATTGTGCACACTGCCTTTTTAATACAGCGGGTTTACATACGCCTCTAATTCACCCACCAACCTCAAAGCCCATTGCATGGAAACATGTAGATCAACCCTTTCAGACTCAACATGCCCCAGGTAACTAGCCGCTAAACCGGTGTAACTGAAACCATTATCGCTCAAGTCTCATCCTCTCTAGCCAATAACACTCACAATAATTTGGTACATGACTGAACAGCAATAGTGTTGTGGGTTTTGTGGTTTATTTTCAATCTTGCTCTCTTCTGCTCCCCCTCTTTAGAACTCTCAAACCTTACAGACAGCAAGAGAAAAAAAAAAGCATGCAGTGGCAAGCTTTTCCTTGCACATCCATGAACATGTGTCGACATGTAACCGGTTTGGGCAACTGCATGTCAAGAATGCTGTCAACCAACTTACTTCAACTGCCGACACAGATCCGGGTTGTGGAGTAAACAATAAACTGTATTTTTCACAGTTGGTTTCAGTTACACAAATAACGGTGTGTATTTGAAGGAAGCATTAATGAATAACGTCAGGTCGGGGAAAAACAAAAAACCCACACACCTTCCCATTCATGGCAGCCATTGCGTCTTTGGCATCTTGAGGGTTTTCAAACGTCACAAATCCAAATCCTCGCGACTTGTTCGTCTCTCGGTCTCTGACTACGTCAGCTATGAAGGTACGGCGAGACAATATTAGTCCATGTCGTTTTAAGATGCCATTCATATATTGAAAAATAAAAAAATATAAAAATGATTACAAAAATAAATCACTTTAAATATCTGTTATTTTACACATGACCCTTTGCTGCTGTTTATGAAATATTATGAAATAACGTTTTGATTTGGGAAGAAGAGGAATTGAACCCAGCATACCTTTCAAAACATTACCGTACTTGCAGAAGGAGCACTTCAGGCAGTTCTCGTCTGTGTCGAAACACAGTCCGCCGATAAACAGCTTCCCTTCGTCAGTCATGTTGACGTACACTGCAAACAGACAAAAAATAAAGTTGGTCACCAAGAAGAATCACGCCTTTAAACTGAGACTCCCC